>BOPN01001519.1:25000-32500 GCA_017312705.2 Penaeus japonicus
TCATCTTAACCCCTCTTTGTCTGTCCATCTCTCTCTCTCTCATGCACTCCCTCTTCACCCTAATCTCTCTCTTTGTCTGTCCATCTCTCTCTCTCTCTCATGCACACCCTCTTCACCTTAACCTCTCTCTTTGTCTGTCCATCTCTCTCTCTCTCTCTCTCATGCACTCCCTCTTCACCTTAACCTCTCTCTTTGTCTGTCCGTCTCTCTCTCTCTCTCTCATGCATTCCCTCTTCACCTTAACCTCTCTCTTTGTCTGTCCGTCTCTCTCTCTCTCATGCATTCCCTCTTCACCTTAACCTCTCTCTTCGTCTGTCCGTCTCTCTCTCTCTCATACACTCCCTCTTCACCCTAATCTATCTTTGTTTGTCCGTCTCTCTTTCTCTGTCCGTCTCTCTCTCATGCATTCCCTCTTCACCCTAACCTCTCTCTTTGTCTGTCCGTCTCTCTCTCTCTCTCTCTCATGCACTCCCTCTTCCCCTTAACCTCTCTCTTTCTCTGTCCGTCTCTCTCTCATGCATTCCCTCTTCACCCTAACCTCTCTCTTTCTCTGTCCATCTCTCTCTCATGGATTCCCTCTTCACCTTAACCTCTCTCTTTCTCTGTCCGTCTCTCTCTCTCTTTCTCATGCATTCCCTCTTCACCTTAACCTCTCTCTTCGTCTGTCCGTCTCTCTCTCTCTCATGCACTCCTCCTTCACCTTAACCTCTCTCTTTGTCTGTTCGTCTCTCTCTCTCTCTCATACACTCTCTCTTCACCCTAACCTCTCTCTTTGTCTGTCCGTTTCTCTCTCTCTCTCATACACTCTCTCTTCACCCTAACCTCTCTCTTCGTCTGTCCGTCTCTCTCTCTCTCTCATGCATTCCCTCTTCACCCTAACCTCTCTCTTTGTCTGTCCGTCTCTCTCTCTCTCTCTCTCTCTCTCATGCACTCCCTCTTCACCTTAACCTCTCTCTTTGTCTGTCCATCTCTCTCTCTCTCATGCACTCCCTCTTCACCTTAACCTTTCTTTGTCTGTCCGTTCTCTCTCTCTCTCTCATGCACTCCCTCTTCACCCTAACCTCTCTCTTTGTCTGTTGTCTCTCTCTCTCATGTCTCTCTCTTCACCTGTCCGTCTCTCTTTCTCTGTCCGTCTCTCTCTCTCATGCACTCCCTCTTCCCCTCTAACCTCTCTCTTTCTCTGTCCGTCTCTCTCTCTCTCTCATGCACTCCCTCTTCCCCTTAACCTCTCTCTTTCTCTGTCTCTCTCTCTCTCTCATGCATTCCCTCTTCACCCTAACCTCTCTCTTTCTCTGCCCGTCTCTCTCTCTCTCTCATGCACTTCCTCTTCACCTTAACCTCTCTCTTTCTCTGCCCGTCTCTCTCTCTCATGCATTCCCTCTTTACCTTAACCTCTCTCTTTGTCTGACCGTGTCTCACTCTCTCATACACTCCTCCTAGCCCTTAACCTCTCTCTTTCTCTGTCCGTCTCTCTCTCTCTTGCATTCCCTCTTCACCTTAACCTCTCTCTTCGTCTGTCCATCTCTCTCTCTCTCTCATGCACTCCTCCCTTCACCCCTTAACCTCTCTCTTTCTCTGTCCGTCTCTCTCTCTCATGCATTCCCTCTTCACCCTAACCTCTCTCTTTGTCTGTCCGTCTCTCTCTCTCTCTCTCTCATGCACTCCCTCTTCACCCTAACCTCACTCTTTGTCCGTCTCTCTCTCTCTCATGCATTCCCTCTTCCCCTTAACCTCTCTCTTTCTCTGTCCATCTCTCTCTCTCTCCTTGCATTTCCTCTTCACCTTAACCTCTCTCTTCGTCTGTCCATCTCTCTCTTTCTCTTATGCACTCCCTCTTCACCTTAACCTCTCTCTTTCTCTGTCAATCTCTCTCTCTCTCTCTCTCTCTCTCTCATGCACTCCCTCTTCACCTTAACCTCTCTCTCTCTCTGTCTCTCTCTCTCTCTCTCTCTCTCATGCACTCCCTCTTCACCTTAACCTCTCTCTTTGTTTGTTCGTCTCTCTCTATCTCTCTCATACACTCCCTCTTCACCCTAACCTCTCTCTTTGTCTGTCCGTCTCTCTCTCTCTTTCTCATACACTCCCTCTTCACCTTAACCTTTCTCTTTGTCTGTCCGTCTCCCCCCCCCCCCCTCTCTCTCTCCCTGTAGCCCTGGGGAGGAAGAACACTGACGTTTCTCTACTGCACCAATTGCTTGGGATGGCCCGATGACTTACGCTTGCCTCCCGCCGGCGAGGCTGAATGTCAGAGTTGCGTCTTGTCTTCCTTCTCGCTCTCATGTCTGCCTCCTTTACCCTTTCTTATATCTATGGTGTATTTTGGTGACACAGGCAACCTCGGATAATTTTCCCCACCTTAGGGCATACAGACTAACAAATGCCGCTGCAGGAAGGAGCCAGGTGCGGGCTATAGGCGGAAGCGGGATTGCAAAGCAGCAATTATCATGTCTCTCACTCCCTCTCCGTCCTACCCCCTCTCTCTTTACCAGCTTATCCTTTTTCTCTCTCATGCATTCCCTCTCCACCCTATACTCTCCCTCTCTCTCTCTCCATTTCCATCTCCCTAACTTCCACATTGTCTCTCTCTCTCTCTTTCTCAGTCTCGCTGTCTCTCCTTTTCCTACTCCAGCCCCCTTTCTCTTTCCCTTTCATTTCTCCTTTCCCTTTATTTCTCAACCCTTCTCTCTCTCTCTCTCTCTCTCTCTCTGAGGCACACTGCAGGTTGCGGGTTAGTTGTTATCTAGCGCCACTTGAACGCTTATCATCTGTTGCAATGCCATGACAGCCGCGGCCCAGCATGTCCTTCTCTAACTCAACACCTTCGTATCTTTGTACCCATGGGATTATTAGATTATTAAAATCATTAAAGTACTTATCAAAATTATTATATCATTAAAATTATCAAAGTACTTATGAAATTATTATTGAAATCATTAAAGCAGGATTATTAAAGTGCCGTCTATTTGTGTGTGGCCTTCATGCAACGGACGCTCACACGCACACACACCAGTGATGAGGGCAAGGACAGAATGAGAAAGAAATATGAGGCCAAAGACAATGATCGTGATACCGAATGAGCTCACGCACACACACCAGTGATGAGGGCAAGAGCAAGAATGAGAAAAATGAGGCCGAAGACAATGATCGTGATACCGAATGAGCTCACACACACACACCAGTGATGAGGGCAAGAGCAAGAATGAAAAAATGGTCAAAGACAATGATCGTGATACCGAATGAGCTCACACACACACACCAGTGATGAGGGCAAGAGCAAGAATGAGAAAAATGAGGCCGAAGACAATGATCGTGATACCGAATGAGCTCACACGCACACACACCAGTGATGAGGGCAAGAGCAAGAATGAGAAAAATGAGGCCGAAGACAACCGATCGTGATACCGAATGAGCTCACACGCACACACACACCAGTGATGAGGGCAAGAGCAAGAATAGGAAAAAATGAGGCCGAAGACAATGATCGTGATACCGAATAGGCTCGGG
This sequence comes from Penaeus japonicus, assembly GCA_017312705.2. Taxonomy (NCBI): domain Eukaryota; kingdom Metazoa; phylum Arthropoda; class Malacostraca; order Decapoda; family Penaeidae; genus Penaeus; species Penaeus japonicus. The sequence goes on from BOPN01001519.1 coordinate 28,505, forward strand.
TGTGTTCCGCCGACGCCGGCTTCCTCCCTTACACCATAGCTGGATTCAGGGCAGTGGCTGTCGCTTCGCCGTTGCTGCTTGCGAGTGCCAAAGGAACTGCTTGGAATCGCTGTCGGTGGCTCAATCAACAGCTGGCGCATATTGGGCGAATCTTGGCCACTTCTTGCTCTCCTTTTCCTTCGGCGTGGCTTCGTCCGGCCACCGCTTGAACGACTCGCCTCTTATCTTGCTCAGGGGGCGGGGCGAGGGACACGGCGCCACCTTATTATTTCAGTGTTTTCTTCTTCTTCTTCTTCTTCTTCTTCTTCTTCTTCTTCTTCTTTCCTTAATTTCGTATCAATTTCTGTCGCAGTCCCAGAAGAGAGTAGCAAGGCTGAGTGGAAGGCGAGGTGGGGCGACACTCGCCCGCCCATGGCTGCTGAGCTCGGGGGCGGAGACAGATCCAGATATTTATAAAGAGAACAGCGACAGATTACCTGCACTTCATGGTTGGTACTTGTGGAGTACAGTGTAAACCTTGTGAGTGGCTTGCTGTCGACAGCAGGAGAAACTTTAGGTCCAGACCCTCAACACCGATTCAGGTAAAGGAAAAGTTCTCTTCCCTCGTTTACTCTTTTCTTTGCCGCTTTCTCTTTCTTTCTGTCTCTCTGTCTTTCTCTTTCTCTCTTTTCTCTTCCTCTCGTTCCTTCTTTCTGTTTTTATTTTTCCATACTATTATACATTATTTTTGTAATAGAACATTACAGGGCAAATCAAATGAATGTATTTTGTTTTTCTTTTATTTCAAATATCAATGAATACTAATGAATATATATGTTAATCACCAAAACAGATTCAACCTCAAAGAAACTCGTTTGAATGATGGCAAGGGCTTAATAGGTTTCATCTCTAAACATCTTACTTTAATCGAATCTATAAAAGTTATGTGTCAATGATTCCGATGAGTCAATTATTTATATAATCGTTTATATGCATTATAAAGATAAACATGTAAGTGTGAGAGAGAAAGAGAGAAGGAGAGAAGTAGGGACTAAAGGGAGAAATAGAGAAAGAGCAAGAGAGGGATTATAAGAGAATGGTGGCGATAAAGAGAGATAGAGAGAGATGGGATGGAGGGAGGGATGTGGGAGAGAAAGACAGAGAGGAAAGTTAGGGAAGAAAAAATAGTGAGAGATTGAGTGAGAAGGAAGAGAAGAAGAATTTGAAAGATTGATGAGTGGATAGACAAGCAGAGGGAATTATCCCACAAAGAAAATATTGCTGAGAGGGAGACACGAGCAGAGTGCAGGGGGAGAGAGAAATGTAATTGGGATATAAAAAGCTGAGGGTCAGTTTTGCGAAAGTTCTTTCGAGCTATGAGAAATTATGACAATACTATTTTAGGAGATTATTCTCTGCTCATCTGTACATCGCCTCAATAATTCCTACAGGTCTTCTCCAAGGAAACAACCAAGAAAATTGTCTATAGTTTGGGCCATGACTTTCACTATCAGCAATTAAGTTCTTTAATACAATTAATGCATTAGTATAGTGATGACTAAAGATGTCTTGTATCTCGTTGCAGAACACTAGACGCTCAGTTACTGTCCAACTCGGAAATGGCACCGTCCCAGTCCAAGCTGGCCCACGGCCTCATATGATATTACCACGAATGTGAGCAAGAAGGTGCTCCGGTTGGTGCTAGAGTGGGGCACGCCCAGAAGAGAGGCTGGCAAGACCTTTATCGAGTACCTCGGTAGAGGTAAAGGGACTTCGTTGACAACTATACGAAAAAAATTTAACCAGAATCAGCGAAATAAAATGACGAAGAGTCATGACACAGCCTCCTTCGATGTGTCACTCCTATGCGTATGCATCACGTATGGTTGTGACGGACTGGCACCACCGACAGACAGCAGATGGACGACTTCAGGGAACACGCTTGAATGGTACGTGACATCAATCAAGAACTGTAGAAATAATTACTTCCACGAGGAAATTGAAATAGATGAAAAAGAATTTTTGCGCTCGATTGAGCAGCTGAGAGATCTGTTCAATAGCGTCCTCGAGAAAGCAGCAGAAATCTACAATATAGATGAAGAAGTCATCAAAAAGCATAACCAATGAAGTAAACAAAGAGATCAATGATATCAGAGACAATCCCTCGCAAGCATCAGTTGATGACAGAAAAGTCTTCGAAGAAATGTGTAAGATAGTAAAGAAGGAAGGGATACCAGAGCTGAAGAAGAGATACAGAGAGGAGTCCAGTTTTGGCCCGGCTTGGAATTTGCTCGGTAGCAAGAAGGTGCGCGTGGACAAGGTCTTCACCACCATGTTAATCGAGCAGGAGAGCACTCGCACCTCGGAAACAGATGGTGACAGATACATAAATTATGAAGACCTTCTCACGGAAGCAGAGAGAAGACGGGAGGAAAGCAGTAAAGGCTGCTCTGTTTTGCTCATTGAAGGACCTGCGGGTGTAGGCAAGACAACCCTCACAAGGAAAATGAGAAGCGATTGGGCCTCAGGCACCAGCTCAATGAAAGAGCTAACGAATATACAGTATCTTATATTCATGATGTGCCGAGATGCAGAAGCTGAATCCCTAAGTCAACTCCTAGGCTGCCTAATGCCCAAAACCAAAGTGAAAATGCCAAAGCAGCAGCATTTAGTCGAATGTGTTGGGCAAAACAGCCTCTTGTTCGTTGTTGATGGGTTGGATGAATTAAATTCAGCTTCAGAAAAGGTCCTCAGGGACATCATGAGAATAGGTAGATCTAAGAAGATCACCATTCTCTGCACAACACGACCCAACAAAGTGCCCGACTTCAAGAGCTATGTGCCCAACAACTCCCATGTCATGCATGTGAAGATTCTGGGCATACCAGACAACAATCGTGCAGACTTTGTAGTAAATTATAGCAAGGCTTTACAAAATGAAGGAATCGTAAACAGAGACATCTCTGGCCTCCTTCAGTATCTAGCAAGGAAAGACGGCTCCATGCAGGCCCTCTGGCGGTTCCCCTTTAACTTGGTCCTAATGACAATACTGTGGGTCTTTGAGCCAGATGTTGTAAACAGTCTGACCACGGCAACAGAACTCTTCACAAAGACACATGACTTGTGCATGGAAAGGCTACTTCAGAGACTGCTTGAAAATGAAGAAACACGAATTATGGGCTATCATACTCTGAAAGAAAATGCAAATAAGTTTCTAAAGATGTTCTGGAAAGAAGCCTTCGTAAATACCTACGGGGATGCTGTAGTTGTGCCCAAGCCTTCGGTGCAGAGACTCAGGGAGGCGTGTCGCCTTCCAAAGCTTCCAGCAAAAGAGGTTCTCGGAGCCTTTCTGACCCAGGCAACATCTCTGATTAATGATGAAGAAAAGTATAGTTTTCCGCACAAGAGCATTCAAGACTTTTACTCTGCTCATCATTTAATGGAGAGACTTACAGCAGGTGAACATTCACTTCATATTGGCGATATGATGTCTGCCTTTGAGAATTTTCTAGATTGTAAAGAAGTTCCCCAAGACCTTCGCAGTTCTCTTCTTCATGGCTACACTGATACCTTAGTCAAATACCAACATGAGTCAACAAGGAACTCACCCAGTATCAAGAGTGTTCTGGAAGAAGCCACCAAGGAAGCTGCCTTGTACATTGGCCAAGAGAAGGAGTTGGACTTGGCGAGGAAAGCAGAATGTTTTCATTCATCTCACCGGTCTCCCTTCACCTCAGAGGAAAGCCACTGCCAGAGAGCAGGTCCATCGAGCTCGTAAACTTGCTGGCAGCCACTACGTATCCGCGATAAGTCTCAGTGGCTGGACTTGATCTCAGAGGTCAAGTGCGACGACAATTTCACTAAACTACTGGCGAGACAACTCAAAGGAAAGACAAGAATCCGACAGCCATTTAGCCACATTCATGCGTGTTCTGAATCACGCAGAACCATCCTGCTATTGCTGATCATCACTGGCGACCCAGAGGACACTCCGTACCTGAGAGAACTCCTCGCTGC
>BOPN01001519.1:55000-62500 GCA_017312705.2 Penaeus japonicus
AACGAATAAGGAAATTTGCCGAACAATCTACATACTGATGTTTTAGTTAGCGCCGTCAAATTATCCGGGCTGGCTGAGGGAACAGCTCGCAAAGTTTGGCTGTCGGTGACCTGAATATGCAAATCTGCGTCATCAGTCGATCCTTTATGACATCATCTCGCGAGGGGATTGCGTTAGACGGCGCGGCGGCCTCGAATCCTTCCCTTCTTCCGCCTCCTGTCGCCTCCTGCCGCGGCGGAGTGTCGAGGCGCTGCCGGAGAAGGAATGTTATCGCTCGGTGATGGGCGGAATGAAGCATGCATAAGTGTTATGAAAATACATGGGGATATATGCATGCACATACACACACACACACACACATACACACACACACACACACACACACACACACACACACACACACACACACACACACACACACACACATACATACAAACGCACACACACACACGCAAATACATATAAAATTCATATATCCGCGCGAGGATGTATGTGTGTGACTATGCTTGTGTATGCGTCTATATGTATGTGTGAGTTTGCGCGTGTGTGTCTGTGTACCTATCTATGTGTGTGTGCAATGTGTATAGCCCCCTATTCACCTTCCTCCTTCTAAATTCGGCCGTACGCCCATACTGCCCTAAATATTTCTTCCAATAATAGGCTCGGTCGTAACGCAGCTGGAAGATAATGCTTTCCAATTTTCTCTAAACGAATCGCCTTCATCTCGAGGGAAAGAGTGAGCGTCTTGAATGCCACTCGCTTTGTTAATTGTTTTTACCTGTCTCCCTTCTCTCTCTCTCTCTCTCTCTCTCTCTCTCTCTCTCTCTCTCTCTCTCTCTCTCTCTCTCTCTCTCTCTCTCTCTCCTTCTGTAAGCGACTCTTTTCCTCTCCTCTTATCGTCTCTTTTTCTCACGTCTTCTCCGTTTTCCTCCTCTTCTCTCTTTTTCCTATTCTTCCTCCGCTCCCTCTCCCCTTTAATCTCCTCTGTGTTTTTTTGTTTGTTTGTTTGTTTTTTGCCTCGTCCTCTACCTCTCTCGTCCATTTTCCTCTCCCTCTTCATTTTCTTCTCTATTTCCTCTCCTTCTGCCTCTCCCTCTTCCTCCCCATCCCCCTCCTTCGCCTAATCCTCCGTTTTATCTCCCACTATCTTTTTCATTCCCCCTTCTTTTATACTTTCTTTATCCCTACTCATTTACTTCTTTTTGATCCCCTCTCTCTCGTTCCTCTTCCACAGTCATTCCATCTTCAAGTATTTCTTTCGTGTTTCTCTCTCTTTTCCTCCAATCTTTCCTCTTCTTGTTTTCCTTCTTTTTCACTTTTCCCTTTTATTTTATTTTTTTTATTTCTTCTTTTTCGCTTTACATCAGTCACAATAATCTTCTCCTCCCTCCTTTTCCTGTCCCTTTCTCTCTCTCTCTCTCTCTCTCTCTCTCCAATTCTCTTCCATTCCTCCTTTTCTCTTTTTTTCTAGATCTCCGCTCCCCTCTTCAATCTTTATTTTCATTTCCTTCATTCTCCTTTCCCTTTCCATCATTGTCTTACTATACCTCTTCCCTTTTCCCCGGTCTTTCATCTCCTTCCTTCTCTCTTCATTCCTTTTTTCTTCTACTTTGCAATCTCCATCGCCTACTCCATCAATCATTCCCTATACGTTCTTCCTCTTTATCTCTCTCCCTTTTCTACCTCTCTATCTCAATTGCCTTGTCCTTTCGTCTAACCCTTTTTAAAAGCTTTAAATATGGTAAACAATAAACCGAAATTGGTGACATGAATTTGTAATGCTCATATTCAACAAGTATTCATCTTCACGATCCATTCATATTGAAGGGTATTCACGTGAAAAAAAATACTTGCAACAAGCGCAGTATTAATCTAAACAGAATTACATGACAAAATAATTTGCCAGAATATGTAATTTACAGGGCTTCTGTGTGTATGTGTGTTTGTTTGTTGTTTGTTTGTTTGAGTGTGTATGTGTGTGTTGTTTGTTTGTGTGTGTATGTGTGTTGTTTGTTTGTTTGTGTGTTTGGTGTTTATTTGTGTGTATGTTGTTTGTTTGTGTGTTTGTTGTTTGTGTGCGTGTGTGTGTGCTTGTTGTTTCTTTGTTTGTTTGTGTGTGTGTGTGTATGTGTGTGTGTGTTTGTGTGCGCTTGTCGTCAAGAGCCATAAGCAACTAATTAAGGAACTGAAACCCAGAACTCAGGACGCAATAAAATGTGAGTTTATACCGTATCAATAACAGTTCTGTAGATCACAAAAGATGAAGCACCAGAGAGCATAAACCTTATAGCACATGCCAACCTTCGAAGTCTTAATCCAAAATGCAGTATCGTGAACAAGCAGATATTGATTCTGTGTGCGTAACGGTCCTTGACAACAGACTGCCCGGATTCATGCCAAGACCACTGGCTATTCTGCCTGGATTAGGAGGGGCTGATCCTCTAATGGAGGAAGTATTTACAAAGAGAACCTCCACAAACAAATTATCCGTAATGAATTTATCATCGTCATAGGTGACACAAAAGCAACACATTTTGCAGAATTCTTTTGATGGTTTCCAAGCTGATTAGCCATATTTTTTGCTTCAGTGACACGGTGAATCAGATGCAAAATATCCCATAGGGGAAAGGCCTTCACAAGATATAAAAGAAGAGTCTTAGAATGTCCTAGAACGTTATATAAACGAAGCAGAGGAATAGAAAAGGTGATGAAACTACTTCCCAATGGCCTCAGGGCGGAGACTGTCCTCAGTAAGCAAGAAAGAAGCTGACTTGCTGGCCCGTCATTTCTCTCATAGAATTACTTTTCCTGATTCTGAACTGACACACCTACCACTACTAGGCCTAACTTAGAATAAAATATCTTTATGTGTCTGAGTATGTGTGTGTTTGTGGATGTGTGTGTGTGTGAGTGTGCGTGTGTTTGAGTGTGTGTATGTGTGTATGCGTATTTTTTTTATTTTTTTGTGTGTGTGTTTGTACCTGTGTATGCTTATATACATATGTTTATGTGTGTGTGTTCCCGAACATGCCATGCCTCGAAATCATCATTCCGCCAATCCAATATAATATTTCAACTCTTACGAATCCTCTTTTCACTGAACCTTCCATGAATGCTCTTATTGTTGATTAGATGATTGAAAATGTATATGCCTATTGTGAACATTCATACAAACATTCAAAGGTTAAACTGCACTTTTGTATCCCACAGATGTAAAAGTTACGGTCCTCCTATAAAGAATACAAACGTAAACGATAACAAGGCATTCACATGAGAAACGGTTAGTGCCTGAATTGCTCTCGTTTTCGCTTCAAAGACTCGTTCTGATGTTAAACAGTCACGAGCGTTTATGACCTGTGATGAAATTCCTAAATCAATTGTGAAAGATTTTATTCAAAGGCATCTTATTAGATCAAGACTTCATTGGACGAAATATTGATTAAAAAAAAAAAAAAAAAAAAAAAAAAAGATACGCTGCACTTGATTAATGATTTTTTTTTTTTCGTTATTGAAAGAACATTTACGATTGCAGATTCTGTTTGTAGGGTTAATTGAAAGAAAAGCAGAAGAAATCAGTCTTCCATTGCAAAATATTTCCGATAATCACATTACGTCACGTTTTCATATTATTTGTACAGCGCTTCAATAGATTAGAGCTGGAATTAATCTTTCCCCGAATATAAGAAATCCCAAATTCAATTCACTGTAGAGAAAGTTGCACTTCATTAACAGCATTTTATTTAATTAGACTTGTGTCAATAAGTCTCTATTAGGGCAAGGAGATTAAGTTCCATTTGTACACATTCATTTTTCTATCATAGGAATTATGGATCACGTGCATTTTGAAAGGTTCTCTATAAAAGATTCGCAGAATTGTGAGAGTTCCAAATCAACCTGCCTTTGTGTTCGACTTTAAAAGGCTTATAGCAAGGCGGTTCTTGAAATTGGTATTACTTCAAATGCTGGCTTCTGTAAGGTTATCCAAACAAATACATTACAAGAAAAAAAACTATAAATATCCGCTCAACCTTTGCTGAGAGAGAGAGAGAGAGAGAGAGAGAGAGAACAAGAGAGAGAGAGAGAGAGAACAAGAGAGAGAGAGAGAACAAGAGAGAGAGAGAGAGAGAGAGAGAGAGAGAGAGAGAGAGAAAGAGAGAGAGCGAGCTTTCATCTATATTTCTATAATCCTTTCCTTCGAGAAATTATTGTGAGTATACATTCATTAGAAACAAAGAGAGTAAATAAGATAGTCACAACAGTATTTCACATTGCATCGATAAACTTCGTTACTTCAGCTATCTTGAAAGATGAAACTCACTTCACATTGACGCATACTTGCACCTGAGACACCGGACACACAATAACCTCATATTTCTGCCTCTTTTAGAATAGCAGAACCTGAAACTCTTCGAATCTGACCCTTTGAACGATAAAGAAAAGCTTTTCCCGGAAGTGATACAGATGGACACGACAGCGGATTTGCAGTTGCTCCTCATTGTTAAGCAAAGCAAAGATTTCTCTCTCTCTCTCTCCCTCTCCCCCTTCTCTCTCTCTCTCTCTCCCTCCCCCCCACTCTCTCTCTCTCTCTCTCTCTTTCTCCCCCTCTCCCCCTCTCTCTCTCCCTCTCCCCCTCTCTCTCTCTCTCTCTCTCTCTCTCTCTCTCTCTCTCTCTCTCTCTCTCTCTCTCTCTCTCTCTCTCTCTCTCTCTCTCTCTCTCTCTCTCTCTCTCTCTCTTTTTTTTTTATATATACATTTGAGACACTAAAGACAAGTTTATTTTCACAAGAACCCACTGTACTCGGGTGGAAAAAGCGTCTTTAATGATTGTAGGAGCGGGAATGAGGGCGGAGTCGAAATGAATAAGAGTGATATATATTTGTAAATAAATAAAACTTGTTGTTTATAACGAAAGACAAGTCATTCATAATGATAGCAATAACAATAATGATAGAGATTGAACTGATAATAAAAAGGACAATAACAATAATGATAACATCAATGATAACAATAGTAATGATAACAATGACAATAATAACAATGATAGCGATAACAAAAAACTGTGATATTACTACAACAACTACTACTAACAACAATAATGATCGCAACAATGATAATAATGATGGTAATGATGGTCATGATAACAATAACAATCATAATGAGGGTACAACAATAATAAGGATAACAGTAATGACAACAAAGACAATGAGAGCAATGATAATTATAATTATAATAATAATGATAACAATAACATATTATGATAATAGTAATGATAACAATGAATTAGAAATAATTATAAGAATGATGATGATAATAATTACAATAAATATCAACAATAATGATAATGATACTGATGATTATAGTTATGATAATGATAATGTTAGCAATAATGTTAACAGTAATTATAATGATTATAATGATAATGATGATGATGACAATAATAATGCTTATGATAAAGACAATGATATTGATGATAATGATAATAATGATGCTAACAATAATGATAATGATAACAATCGTGGTAATGATAATAATGATAACAATAATAATGAGAATAATTATATAATAGTAATGATAATAATGATAGTAATGATGATAATAATAAGGATAATGATAATAATGATAATAGTAGTAATGATAATGATAATAATGATAACAATAATTATGATAGTTATAATGATTATAGTAATAATGATAATAATGATAATAATAGTGATAATAATAATGCTAATGATACTAAGAAATGATAATAAAAGTAAAATAATAATAAAAGTAAAAATAACGATAATGATGATGACGAACGATAAAAGTGATAACAATGATAACAAGAAGAAGATCAAGATGCTGCTGAAAGAAAGAAAGAAAGAAAGAAAGAAAGAACTCAAAAAAGAAAAGAAAAGAAAAGAAAAAAAGAAGAAGAAAAAAAAAAAAGAAAAAGGAGGAAGAAAAACACGAAAGCCAAGACTCGCGAGCAACGAGCGAGAGCAGTGGCAGCGCTTTGTTTCAAGCCGAGCGAAAGTGCAAACACAAAGCCATGATGGAGTATAGCAGTTTGTTAGCTTTCTATACGACACGAGAGAGGATCCATAAAGCACCATTGGCAGGTAGCTCACCTTCCTTCTTTGGCCGAGGAAAAGGAGGGAAAAGAAGGAAGAGGAAGAGGAAGATAGGGATTGATAATTGGGAATGATGGTGGTGGTGATGGTGAGGGTGTTGTGTGTTGTGATGGTGATGAGGTGGAGGATTTCGTGGTGATGGTGTTGGTGATGGTGAGGGTGTTGTGTGTTGTGATGGTGATGAGGTGGAGGATTTCGTGGTGATGGTGTTGGTGATGGTGAGGGTGTTGTGTGTTGTGATGGTGATGAGGAGGAGGATTTCGTGGTGATGGTGGTGGTAATGGTGATGATTATTGTTATTATGGTAGTGATGGTGAGGGTGATATGATGGTGTTGGTTATGGTGATTATTGTTATTATGGTAGTGATGATGTAGATAATAAATAATAGTAATAGTATTAGTATTGGTGTTGACAGTGATGGCAGTGACAATGAAACAAAAAAAAGAAACAAACGTAATCCCAAGCAGTCTTTCCTCTCCAGAATCTTTCCACTCTGATTGCGATATATATTTTTGTCCCATGTCATATTCAGACTCTGGTTCTGCTCTGTTGCACGAGGAGACTTAACTCTGCTCGTAAGAGGAGGCTGTAAAATCCAACAAAGATTTTTTTTTTTTTTTTTTTTTTTTTTTTTTTTTGTGATCAGCTGTTATTCAACTATAACTTTTTCTTGGCTTGGTCATCGTGCTTACGGAATTGTTGAATTTAGATTCACATTGTTGGTTGCCATTATGATTGATATGATCTTTATTAGTGTTGCTATCATTATCTTTTCATTATTACTACCAATATCATTATTATAATTTTTATCATGATTGCTTTGTTGTTACTATCATTATCATTATTTCTTTCATCACCATTATAAGCCTTACCATTATCATTATTACCATCTTTATTATCATCACTCTCAGTATCACCATTATCAAAATCATTATCATCATCATTGTCATCAGCAAACTACAGCAAAGAATACTCAACAAGTTTGTTTTTTCTTTCTTTCTTTCTCTCTCTCTCTCTCTCTCTCTCTCTCTCTCTCTCTCTCTCTCTCTCTCTCTCTCTCTCTCTCTCTCTCTCTCTCTCTCTCTCTCTCTCTCTCTCTCTCTCTCTCTCTCTCTCTCTCTCTCTCTTTTTTTTTTTTTTTTTTTTTTGAGGTGATGCAAATTAATCTGGAATCCATTTACCGGTCGATGTGAACGATGATCCCGCCACGATTCCGAGTGGAAATTCCGCTCGTTTGAAAGCTCGGCGTTCCTGTTCCAATTTTGGCTGGGCTCTTACTTTTACTGAGAGAGAGAGAGAGAGGGCGGGGGGGGGGGAGAGAGAGGGAGGGAGAGGGAGAGGGAGGGAGAGAGGAGAGAGAGAGGGAGGGAGGGAGGGATTGAGAGA
>BOPN01001519.1:155369-157869 GCA_017312705.2 Penaeus japonicus
AGAGAAGTCACTCTTGCAATGGTTTGCAGGGCTAATTGTTCCTGTAGGATGGACAGATCTGTCTTAAAAGCTGGTGTGTGTGTCGCTGTTGAGAGAGGAATCCGCCAAGGACGGTCGACTTCCTCCCCGGGAACATTGATGGTTTACCACTTAAGGTTTGTGCAAATGATTTTGACAAGGTTGCAGCCAGCAGGTCGAATAATACCTAGATGCATTCAGGTTGAGTGAAGTTCTAATAATATTACATTGGTGAGGAGAAACGTGAGGAGTGTTTAGACCCTTAACAGTGAAGGATGTTACATTGGCATAAATCCTGTCTACTAGAGGAGAAAAATTGAGTTTGTGAAGCATGTTAACAACTGTGGTGGAGACTGGACAGCTCAGGATCGCATTGCTTATTTTGGATTTCTTCCAGAGGTTCTAAAGCTGTTTTAGCTCGTTAACTAAGAATAGGAGAGAGGTAATCAATAACTGATCTAATGCAGATACTTCTAGCCACAGGAATGGAAACCCTAGTGGCGTTGTTGGTGAGCCACTTGAAAGGCTTAAGGCGTTTCTGCAGTCGGTTCAGTAGATCTTGAATGATGGGATGTACTCGCTGTCGCACTGGAGTGGCGGGATTAATATGTACATGAGCACCAAGGTACAGGTATTGAGTACACAATGGTATGGCATTGGTCCCAACAGTGAAATCTGGAAGTGTTCTTGGGTTGCGGGGAAAGGATCCTGCTCTTCTTTGGGGAAATTATAAGGCCATTTATAAAAGAAGGAAGTGTTGGGGATTTTCTGTAGAGCCTGAATGAAGGCAGATTTCGTCGGTGTAGCAAGTAATTGTAGTTTCAGGGATGCCAGGAAGTAGGAAGGCGGTGTATAAGAATGTTAAAAAGAAAGGGACTTAGGACGCCTTGTGGAGTGCCCAGCTCGAATTTTCTTACAGTACTACAAACCCCTTTAAAAAGAACACGTGAGGATCTATTACAGAGATAACCTTGCATCCATTTAACGGATGCCTTTATTATCGAAATCGAGATCGAGGACTATTTCTTTATTTGCAACATCAAATGCACTTTTCAGATCAGTGAAGGCTATGACGCTGGTAGGGGAGAGGCGGGTGTATAGGTCTAGGAGACAGTAATATGTACTTCGCTATGGCAAAATCCATAAAGTCTAGGTGACAACTTGTCTTTAAGACGGAACAAGAGGCGAGAGAAGATGCGTTCAATTACTTTACTGAAGCAGGATGTGAGGGAAATTGGTCTGAATTTGTCAGTGCCAGGTTTAGGAATGGGTACAATCAAGCTTGAGCTCCAGCTTTGTGGCATGTATCCCTGTCGAAAGCAAAGATTATAGAGCCGCAGAAGGGGATTACCTGGTACTTCCATAAGAAGGCGCAGGACTGAGTATGTGATGCCGTCTTCACCTGGAGCTGTTGCTTTACCACTGGCAAGAGCACGGCGCAATTCGTCCTTGGTTATAGGTATATCATCCTCTTCATCTGTCTTCAGTAATGCTACACTCAGACGAAGTGCACAAAGACATTTTTGAGAGGATATTGCGTCTTGCACAAGAGCAAGCAGGGAGGCTGCAGACCCTAGATTGTTTAGTCCAGGTATCAATAAGGTCTTCCGCAAACTGAGCTGGACTGTGGTGAAGGCCTCCTTTTTTTACCTTGTTAATGAATTGCCCCATTGATCCTATACTTGTTTGATGTTATTTGTGAACTTATGCCAGGTTTCGGTGAGAATACATTGTTGTAAACCAACCAGGGTATCCCTTGACATCTGGTATTGGTATTGGTATAAGTTGTCCAGAGTTGGTTGTTGTTCTGATAAGCGAGACCATCCTCCACTGCCTTTGTTCCCGCTTGAATGATGTGCCTATCATGTGTCCAATTGTAAGCCTTTAAGTGGCTCTTGATATGTGGCTGAGATAGAAATGACAATAGTATTATTCTTTTCAATAATATGATGATGAGAACGGTAATAACGATATTGAAGATGATAATAACGATAATAATAAAATGATATTAATTATAATGATGATAATAATGATACCAACAACATTGATGAGAATAGTAACATAAATAATGATAATAATGATGATAGTAATAACAATTTCCAGTAAGATTAAGAATCATCATCGTTATTATCAAAAAGTCGGTCTCTCTCTCTCTCTCTCTCTCTCTCTCTCTCTCTCTCTCTCTCTCTCTCTCTCTCTCTCTCTCTCTCTCTCTCTCTCTCTCTCTCTCTCTCTCTCTCTCTCTCTCTCTCTCTCTCTCTCTCTCTCTCTCTCTCTCTCTCTCTCTCTCTCTCTCTCTCTCTCTCTCTCTCTCTCTCTCTCTCTCTCTCTCTCTCTTCCTCTCAGTCTACCTTGCCCCCCTCCTCCTTTCATGAGAATAGCATGTGAACGCGACTTGCAGTTGCTTCATACATCATCAAATGGAATGTGGCAGCACATCCGGACCGCCAACGCGATGTGAATTTAGATAGTGTGTGTGTGT
>BOPN01001519.1:217869-225369 GCA_017312705.2 Penaeus japonicus
AAAGGCATGAAAAAAGAAAAAAAACAAACACCAGAAGATGGCATTAATGTAGATCTTATCTAAGATGCAGGAGAGATTGCAGCAGTAAAACAGGCCAATCTTTTTAACAAATGTCGAAGCGACGGTAAAACTCCAAAATCCTGGAAAACGCAATTATAATTTTAATATACATATATACTTACAAAAGACCTAAAGAATTACCGACCTATAAGCCTCCTGTCAGTAATATATAAACTTCCGCAGCGGATTCTCAACTACAGACCATATCCACAGACTAATCCAAATAAGAGAGAAATCAAACAAATACAGGAAACCTCTGTGTATGGCATTCGTAGCTTACGAAAAGGCATTCGACTCGGTCCAGATAGCAGCAGTACTAGATGCAATTCGAAAACAAGGAGTAGATGAAATATACTGTAGATATTAGAGGATATATACATAGATGGTACACCGACCATCAAAATGCACGCAGAAAACCGATAGAATATAAGTAAAAAAGGGTGTTAGGCCGGGCAGGTTAGAGTGGAAGGAGAAAGGGATTTAAATAGGGGGATGAACACTTAAGCAATCTAAGATTTGCAGATGACATTGTTCTTTTTGGCGAGTCAGCAAATGAATCACAACAATTACTATGCGGCCTGAATAGGGAAAGTCTGAAGATTGGCCTTAAAATGAACATGAAAAAGACTAAAGTCATGTTCAACAGTCGAACCCCAACTGAATAGATACAAATGCAGGGCGAGATACTAGATGCTGTAAACAAGTACGTATACCTAGAGCAACTCACCCAGGCAAATACATCCTGCGAAGCCGAGATAAAACGGCGAATCAGGCTATAGGTTGGTGTGCCTTCTGTACACAAAGTAATATATTACGAGGTCGTCTGCCACTATGTCTAATGAGAAAGGTATTTGACCAATGTGTCCTCCCTGTCATGACATATGGGTCAGAAACATGGACTATGACCAAAGTACTTGAGAGAAAATTAGTAAGTGCTCAAAGAGGAATGGAAAGGCTTATGCTAGGTGTTAGCTTAAGAAACAAGAAAAGAGATTCATAGATTAGGCAACAAACAAAAGTAGAGAATATACTTATTATTTTTTTTAAAGTGGCAGTGAGCAGGGCATATATATTGGAGATAAGACAACAGGTGGACAAAGAGAACAACAGAGCGGGAAATACACGACGCAAAGAGACCAAGGGCAAGATCACTGACAAAATGGCGTGATGAAATAGTGAATTTCACAGGAGTAAACTGGAATCAGAGGGCACAAGACCGAAATGACTGGAAAATATTGAGAGAGGCCTATGTATATATATATATATATATATATATATATATATATATATATAAGATGGAATGATGTAATGCTGCATTCATATAGGTGTATAAACATATCTCCCTGACCGAGAGTCGAACCTCTGCCGCCCTCGGGATTAACCCAAGACAATCTATTTTTGGGGGGGTCGTGTGGTCTAGTTGATTTAGTGCTGCACTCTCGACTGCGGATGAAGAAATGAGGACCGATCAACCTCTTCCTGCATCCGTCCTTCCGTCCACGGGCCAGGGCTGTTTGTCTAACTTTGATATCCGCTTATGTAGATGACTCTGCTTGCAATTGTCTACGACAATCATCATCATTATCATCATCTTCTCCTCCTCGCACTACTACTACCCCTTATCGTCATCATCATTACCATCGTCATCATTATCATCACCATTAATGCACCTAAATTTCAATCAAATTCCCAGACGAACACCAAACCACACACAAACAAGTAAAAGCTGAAACGCAGAAAGACGCACCAGACTGTAAAACTTAAAGAACAGGATATTTTCCAAGTACAGTGTTTGCCAAAGAAAGCGATTAGGGAGCTTTCATTATGAAGAAAATCCGGATATCTTCGAGCATTTTAAGAAAGAGCTAAATTCATTAGTAAAACAATAAAATACGAGATCGAAAGTATTGTAAGCAGCTTTGAGAATTGAGAAAAATATCAAAGCTCTTTAGTCTTATCGGTTATGTTGTACGCGATATCAACATCACCGAAAGCCTCTATACATTTACAGTCTTAAAAAGCGTATTTCCACTGAGAATAATACGAAGTTTAAGATAACCAAAGGAGTACGCGTTCTATCTGCTCTAATTTCTAAACGGTATAACAAGAGTAGCACTCAGTTCCATCGACTGCCTGGCAAGAACCAATTAAAGAAAGACTCGACCAAACACAATGGATTGCTTTGTCTTGCGGACCGTAATTGTAAAAAAAGTTTCAAGAACTTTCCACGAACATGGGAGTCACAAGCGAAAAACTTTCCCCGTGGATCTCCATGCAAGAGTCGAGAGAAGGCAAGAAGCATCATGGAATATTCAAGTAATCGTTGTCTGCAAACACAGATCCTCCACTTTAGGTTGAACAAACAACCGAACAAAAATGAAAGGAGACAATATTCCTCTAAATTCTTTCACTACCAAAACAAAAAAGTACTTCTAATCCTTTGCGAAAAAAGGGATTTTGAAACCAAAAAGCTGTAACTGAAATTCACACCATTTCCATTCCAATCATTACCACTACCACTATTTTAACACCACAAGAATCACTGCTAGTACTGTCACTACTAAAATTAGAGTAAGGGCTGTTGCTACTACTGCTATGATAAAAAAAAAAAAAATCGTGATTTATAATTAAATCACAATCTTTTTGCCACTTACTATCAGTGTCATTACTTCAAATTATTATTTCACATTGCTGATAAATCTAATTTCATCGTCTGAAAGCAATAAGTAAGCTTTCATTCTGAAACAAATATTATAATTTCATTGTTATGATTACTAGAATTGATATCATTATTAAAACAGCAATACGACAGCCTCAGCAGCGACGATGATAATAAAGATATTGCATAACATACTGATACTACATTAAAAAAGTGTTTCATCTATTTTCGTACAAGAAAGAAAACACTACGTTTTGCTAGGCTGCTGCTGCGTTCTCGAAAAATTGTAAAAAAGAAAATATTGTAATGCATTATTCAGTACCGTAGACAATAGAAATATCGGCATATTGGACATTCGAAAGCAGCAAATTCCATTTTCAGGCCTGGAGAATTTGAAAGAGAAGGAGACGAAGACGAAGTATTGAAATGGACAAGAATAAGAATTGTATAAGATGGACGATAATTTAAGAAAAGTTTACGAAATATATCCGAAAGCTTTAGATTGTCAGGTATTACTTATGGAGGTTAGGGAATGTGAAGTTGAGGTATACTGTATGTCTTATATCAGAGTCTACCATGGGTCGGTTTCTCATTCTAAGTGCCTATTGGCATGTTTCGGTAAAATGTTCACTCAAAAAGAACTACTTGAAATTGTGAAATTACATTTTTCATTTGTATATAACTTAGGTACATCTTCGCTACATCTTGCAGTCATGACATTATCCGTTAAAACCTTCATAGCGCTGTGACTATTTCCAATAAAAAAAATGGCTGTGAATAGTTATTTTATATAGAAAAAAATATTTCGTCATAATTTGTCAAAATTCCTCCTACGTCATAGAATGGCACGATACCATGACGTCACGACTATTACCGCATCAACATCTCTCTAGTTATTTCTGTTCCTATTTTCATAAATACTGATTTGATTTTTTTAGAAGAAATATAAATATCTTAAACATAAAAATACAGTAGAAGAAAGATGTGAATGCAGCAATATCTTAGCAACGCAAGACCTGCATTAGACGTTTTTGACGTGTGGCTTATTACCCGCATAATTGATGTTGCCGCGACCTAAGAGAATTTGAATCTTCCCGACGCGGTGTTCAAATTTGGAACGTCCATTATTTTTCTTCTGTAATTGTGCAATCCTTCATGGATGGCTTTTGCCTGCTTCCAATCCGGTATATGTCCTGCCTTATCTACGCGTGCCATCATGACGTTGGAAGTCCTGTAGTGACAGACGTCAGCTGAATGCTCGCTGATCCTGGTGCTAAAACCACGTCCTGTTTCACTGTAGTACGTTTTTTTCATACGTACTGCAGGGAATGCAGTAGACGGTGCTGTCGGAGTTGCTTGTGGTCGGTTTCTTCTTCCTTATCAAATCTTCGGACGTCCTCCTGCGGTCTCGCGAAGATACATCGCATCGCATGTTATTGTACCATTCCAGTCGTCAATATCATCGCTCCTTTTACCGTTATGTTGCGGCTTAATTGTCACTTTTGCATATGTCAAGAAAAGAGTGGCAGTCGTCCTCTCAGACAACTGCCTCCCCTCCAGTGCTCGGGTGGGTACTACCTCCCTCCCTCCCCATTCCCACTTCTCCCTACGCACCTCCTCCCGAAACCGCTGGAGAGGCTAACGAGCATGTTGCCAAGTATACTGAGTCTTTAACGTTTCCATGATAACAAAAAGACAACCAATGTCACGTACATAATAGTGAAAAAGGAGCCGTATGATACAGAATGTATAGAGTCTATATTGTACCACAATTCCCTCCCGGAGATACACTACTAAAGCTTCATGGGCTGTTATTGCCTCATCATGCATTCGATTGACCCATTTGGGTATGGACAGCGCTTTGGATGGATTTGGAGTAAAACGGACCACATTTTGAAAATTGACTTCCCCGAACCCGATCCTGTCAGCGGGCCAACCAATGGGATTCTCCCTCTTAAGTTTCCATAGACGTTGATCCATTCAAATTCTACCAATGCCCGGTTGTTTTTTCGGAGACCGAAATCAGAACGAAAAATCAGCTCATTTCAATGCATAACATGTAGTGTGCAGCTTTTCTTGTGCATTTACTGTCAACCTTCAAACCTTTTATTTATTTTTTTCTCTCCGGTCTAACGTATATTCAAATGATCGGTCTGCAATTTTTGAACTTGATTTAAGGATTGTGTTTTGGCTGAACTATAAAATGGTTATCTGAAGTTATAGAAATCGGTTCTTCCAATGATCATAACCTCAAATTAAACACGTAACTTAATTATGATAATAGTAATGATGATATTGATGATGATGATGATGATGATTATGAGGAGAATACTGATGACAATGATATTAGATGATAACTAAAGCGTAATGATTATCATGAAAGTTCACAAGATGTTATTGATCTATGGCTTGTTACCTGCATAAATGATGTTAAAATCAAACAATTCAGTTCTTCCACTGATCATAACCTCTAATTAAATACGTAACTAAATTGCGATATTTGCAATGATGATACTCATGATGATAATAATGATATAATAACAAAAATGATAATGATTAGAATTACTACTGTTATTGTAATAAGTATTGTTTTTGTTTTTTTATTGTAGTAACAATGATAAAAAAAACACTTGATAGAAATGAAATAATTTTGATAAAAGTTTAATAAAAGTAATAAAGCTGCTCTCTCTAACGTAACACCAATTAATTCTCACCTCACTCTATGCAGGTGTAAACTACCTTTATTAGCTGTTAAGCCCTTCTCATTAACCCCCCCCCCCTCCCCTCCCCCCGTGACATGTGCGTACGAAATTGAGGCCCTATTAGCAGTTCGGACCCTTTTTGTAATTAGGGACCTATTTGAAATTAAGGACCTATTTTCCCTGACTACCATAATGATAAGTGTAGTGTCTTAATAATCCCATTTCGTTGCCACCATCAGGAAAAATCCGGTTATCATAATCTTAAGAAATATATTATTCTAGTCATTATTGTCACCATCATCACTATTACTTCCCTGAATACTATTGGCAATGGCAAACTGAATTATGCAAAGACAGAATCTACATATCCATGAATAACAAATCATATTTCTTAATTCATAGTTGTAGTTTTGCTTTCGAAATTATGTAAAACTGCTAATAGGTAAATAGGCAAAGTCTCCAGTCTCGCAAATTTAGATTATTAAGAGTATTTTCTTTTAGTTTATTTGATAGCATTATTGATGAGACAGGCTTTTTCTTACGATATCTAAAGGATTTCGCCGGTTAATGTACCCGACTATTTGTTCAGACTACTCACGTACTGTGTGGGTCTTTAGCTTTAAGATTTCAGTTCTTGTGCTGTACCATTTAAGATATTTGGTCAAAAGTATGATAGGCATTATGAATATTTATTATGATTCTCAAGTTATTAAGGTATATATATATTTTTGTAAATGAGACTTACTTTGAATAATCTTTGACTTGTGCACAAGGCCGACATTGTCAGGTCATGTAAGAAATAAAAGCCAATTGAAAATATGTCTGTTTGGATACTCATAAAAGCATTCGACTCTTATTTTGGGATATTATTATAAATGAAGTAGAACTCCCATTTGTTAAACTAGATACTAGAATTCTCGGAATATATGTATAAAATACATGCAAGCTAGCTGTACCAAAAATGGTAAAAATGGTAAAAATGACTAAATGAAGCACTTGACATTTAATACTTTGTAATCCGTGTTGTCATTTGTCGCTGTTGCAGTACATTCCTCTGTGGTTATTTTCTGATTTATGTTTCATGATGATACAAGCCATGGCCACTGTTGATATCAATGGAAGTAATAATGTTTTCCGTTACGATTATGATAAGAATAAGTTTCCACTACTCAGACTGAATACAGTCTTATGTAAATGGCTTTGCAAATTATGTAAATGTGTCTAGTAAATGCGTCGTTCACATATATTTCTGGTTCTTTCAACAACGAAATGTTTTACAATAGATCTAAAAACAAACTTTAGTCTGATGTAATCTCCCTTTGTGTAAAAGCTCTCAAAAAATTGAACTCTTTAAAAGATAAAAATAGAACTGCTGAAAAAGGTCTGTGTGAATACTGTCAGGCCGAGAATCCTGTGCCAATGGTTACTTTCACCGTTGATATCTTTCTACCTGTATTAATGCATACATATGCAGACAAACATACACACTCGCATGGCCACACTCACATGCATACACACAGCTAATATATATATATATATATATATATATATATATATATATATATATATAATCAAACACAGAGAAAGAATGAGAGAGAGTAGGAGACAAACACACAGATAGACATAGACTGATGAACGGATGACTAGTCAGACAAATGAATCGACGAAACTAGTCCAATTAAAGAACGAACTATAACAAAAAGAATGCAGTGAACAAGGAAAGGAAACTACTGGCAAACCAATAATTACGTCAAAGAATCCTCAATTGTTTATCAAAGCGGAATTTTCCGACGAGAACTCCACCGACCCATCACTATAATTTCGAGCAACGGTAGATCAGTGTCATCTATCTGTCTGTCAGGTTTCATCTCTATTTTTAAGACAAAAAGAGAATAGCATTTAAAAACATTCACAAGGAAGCAATCCCGTAATTTGTTCTTGTTTGGTTTATGCCAGTCATTGCAAGCAAGCGCTTCGCTTGAGTTTCTCTGCTCATGGGTTTGTTGTCAAAAGCCCCGGGCAAAAACAGTGTTCAGCTCTCTCAGTAGTCCTTGGTATGGATGCATACATGTGCAAATT
>BOPN01001519.1:230369-232869 GCA_017312705.2 Penaeus japonicus
TACAGATACTCAATGACCTTCATATGGAGGGACCTTGGTCCTTAAGGCACCCTTATTGGTTGGTGGGACTCCCTGGGGATTACGGACGTCCTTTAAAGTACAGATGTAATTTTTGGTGGGGGGTGTTGGGAGACTGTCAATGGCTGAGAAGTAATCTCTGGTATTTCTCTCTCTCTCTTTCGAGTCTCGATAAGTAACAACGGTCTTTTAAGTAAGAATTTTAGACTAGAATACGTTCCTCGCATACAAGGAAACTTAACTGTTCGTCTCATATCAGAGACAAAAGAGACAATCGGAGATGCGTCGAAGAACATCCACGCACCTAAAAATCCAGAACTTGTGTCTACGGGATACTTCAAACGCAACGTAACATTCACTGTGGGTAATCCAGAAGACACGATGTATGCCTCATAGGACCGCCAGGACCACCTAGGCGACTACTTGCAATGTCGTATTTGGAGCTGATGCAGTGCGAGATTGTGTTTGTTACCTTAACACGAGATACCACAGACACAGAAGATAAATCAAGTCTGATTCTTCATTTTATGACAGAGCGCAGTCCGGCCAGCTATCGAGAGTCGAGTGTTGGTCTTAGAGGGTGTTGAAAAAGCGGAAAGGAATGTCTTGAATGCTTGAAATTAGAGAGATGCATCTTGAGGACGGTTGACTACTTATTGCGAGTCAGAGTAAAAAGAGGAAGAATTACTGAAAATGAATTTGGTTAGGGTGAAGGCAGATGGGCCTGCCATCTCCGCCTTATCAAGGCTATCCCCTTATACGCTTCTCAAATTTCGGTTTCATCCCAGAAACAACTCAAATTAGCAATTTAAGTAGCAGCTTGCAGCAGCTGCTGTCAGAACACCCGAGCGTCTACAGCGACACCGTGTCCAGGACCCTCTCACTGGTACACACGCTCATCACGCCGGAGTCCAAGGCCCTCGGACTCCTGGACTTCCCTATTGACAACCTTTTCGCTCTCATGGACATTTTGGACAAATTCCCGAGTGTGAACCCGGCGCGGCTGGTGAGCAAACTGTAACTCTAACGCTCGTTCCTTCCGTCAGAGATACAGAGGTCAGTGGAGGTGTATCCGACCTTCGAAGTCACGCATGTGGAAGTCAGTGTCATAACTCCAGGTCAGAATCAATTACGAGCAATAACTTATCAGGAAACTAACGTCACACTTAAAGCAGAGAGTATGGAAGTTACATCCCAGGTTATTGCAGGAACAGCTGGGATAGTACACCTCTTTGCCTCTTGCCAACAAGATGGTTGGTAAGCTTGGTTATCAAAGTGAACCCATTATCCTGTATCAGAACATGACTTCACTGATCATATTCACTACTCTTTAAATGGTTGATGGAGCAATATTGAAACCAAACAGGAGCCTTTAAAGATAGAATAGGCGATAGCCATCGCTAAATGCCATCTTTTCCATGTCATTTGGATGTATATCAACGCAAGAAGGTCCAAGTTCATCTAGCAGCTCATGAATACGAGCCACCATTCTCCTTTATAACAAGAACTGTAGGACTTGGGGAAGAGGAGGGTTCAATCACTTCTGACCTCAACATAGCTTCACACTGCTCTTGTAATACTTGTATTGTTGCATGGGATAGCCTCCACTGTCTTGTACAGACATGTGTTGAATTACCAGTGTCGATTCGATGCCGTATATCTGGTATATGCCCTATAGTGTTCTCCCCTTCATTAAAGAGGAGGTAATATTTACGAAACTTTCGAGTTACGTCAGTTACGTGACAAAGGTCAGGTCCAACCTCTGCCTTCGGAAGATCTTCAAATTCTTCTACTTTCTCAACAGCACTGATAGCTGGAAGAGCAAAGGACGGTGGGAGATCATAAGAACAAGGGAAACTCTAGCTTGCCACCTATTAGTTCTAAGTCTTGTGCCTGTTTAATCAACAATTCCTTGGCTGTAGGATTCTAGAAGCATGTGACCTCATGCCACCGTCTACAGTGACGGATACAAGTGAAGGTTCGAAGACTGGATTCAAATATGCCATTGCTTGGAGTTGTTCTCTGCACCGGCACTGGTAGCCAGTGGCGAGTGTGGGGCAAATGACTGAAAGGGCCAAGAAGATGAACCAGAGCTAGTTGAACCACCCTAGTGGCAGTACCTGTGACAATATGGTTCGCTTGCAAGTCAACATCAAGACATAATGTTCAGTCACCTTCAGTTAGGGTGTGGAATAATTGGTAGGACACTCCTCGCAATGGCCAGTTGCTAGGAGCTCCCCTCAAAGTCATATTAGGATCGGTCAGTTGCAAAATGGAGGGCTTAATGATCGTGGCTTTCTACCCAATGCCCAAGAAACACACCACACTAGTTCTGGTGATGTTCAGGAGCACTACTGGCGTCGTCCAGTTACAGTTGTTACTGTAGCCACTTTTTCTGCTCCCCTGGTGTGTTGAGTTACCATAGCAAATAGGGTTACCACAGCAAAAAGGGTTAACACAGCAATAAAGCTTACCATAACAA
>BOPN01001519.1:247869-250369 GCA_017312705.2 Penaeus japonicus
GTTTATTTTTTCTTGTGAAATAATGGGGAGGGAAAGAAGGGAACCTATCATGATATATAAATGACTACCATTGCTGAAAATAAGGAAAAGGATGAATGTTGATTAAAAATTGTTAGCATTATTTCGCACTTGCATACACATCGTCCATCACATCAGTTTCTGATCATTTTACTCCTTTTTGAAACTGGCATTGATGTAATTCCCATTTCTCTGACAATGCTAATTCTTTATAATGATTATTAAAAAGGAAGCAATTATGCTGACTGTGATACAGTAGAGAGCTAACCAAGATGAAGTTATAATTGGCTATCGAAAACCTTTCCATGGACAGAAGCTGCATGGCGACCGCAGTGCCCAGCCCGATAAGCTCAGCGTCCTGGTGCTCGGAATAGATTCGTTGTCTCGGTTTAACATGATCCGGCACATGACAGAGACGTACCGATACGCCATGCAAGAACTCGATGCCTTAGACTTCCGGGGCTACAACAAGCAAGGAGCCAATACGCGGCCCAACACCATTGCCTTTTTGCTGGGAATGACCAGAGACAAGTTCGACGCAACCGAGTTCGATGAGAAGGACCGGGGCGGCTTTCGCTCCGAGTTTCCTGTCATCTGGAAGGACTTCGCAAACGAGGGATACGTTACAGCCTTTGGCGACGATGTGGCCGGGAGTCAGTTCTTCAACCCACACGACGTCGAGTATTTCCAACGAGGGGCCTTCACAGTGTCACAAAGACACATTGCTCATTTCATTCCGAATTTAGGCTTTTCGTACGCGCCTTGTCAAGGCAACAAGATGTCTGCGTCAGTGATCTACGACTACGCGCTGGATGTAGCTCGTTCGGTGAAAGACGCCCCTTATTTCGGCTTCTACTGGACGTGCGCCATCACACACGACATGCTCATGATGACCAGGGTCATCGACCAGCCGGTGAAGACGCTCCTCCAGACGCTGAATGAGGAAGGAATCCTTAACCACACGGTGCTCTTCCTCGTGAGTGACCACGGCGCCAGGTACGGTAAGCTGAGGAACACCTACCTGGGGAACCTGGAAGTGAATCTCCCAGCCTTCATGGCGATCTTTCCGCCGTGGTTCAAGACCCTGTACCCGAGACCCTGGAAGAACCTCGTCACCAATACTCGAAGGCTGGTTTCCAACTTCGACTTCCATCAGACGCTGCATGATCTCGCCTCTCGGGACTACATCCTCAACAAAATAAGGTACTTGGAGATCCATACAAATACTGGGTTTTAAATTGTGCCAGAAAGATAAAAGTGAGCAGATAACAAAGATTAAGATGCTATAAATTTAACGAGACTTGGATGTAGTAGTGGGAAAAATCACATTTTATCTTTTCCATTCCGTTTGTTTGAATTGATAATTCTATTCAGCTTGTTACCATTTGTATTTCCTCAACATAGATGTATTTTTGCTTTCACTGGCATATAAAAATGTTTGGATTTACACAATTCGTTCTGCTCTCTAACTTAAAACGTAAGTAGATTACCAATTTATTTTTATTGCTTTATGAGACCAGCTAAAGAAAAACGAACCTGGATCAGAATAGAAGACAAGGTATTCTCTCCGCCAGGCCCGTCGAAGCCAACCACGGCCAGAGCCTCTTCCGAGAAGTTCCCGAAACTCGAACCTGCGCAGACGTAAGTATTCCGCTGCATCTCTGCGCCTGTGAGAGCTACGACGACGTTAGCGTGGACGATCCCCTTGTCGAAGCGGCTGCCAAGTTCACCGTCGACTATCTCAACGAAGGTCTTACCAATTTCCCCGACTGTGTCCAACTCCAGTTCGATAAGGTAACAAAACCAGAGTTATTTACCTCATGGATATGCTGAGATGACATGCAAAACTTCTACAAAAGCATTTTTATTTTCCGTTGTTCTCTGTAACTTATGTCACCTTTGGTTTTTCGGTATAATATGGTCCTCCAATTTTGTGTAAACTAAAATGAAAGACACTACTAAGTCAGACACAAAATGTTACATCCACACTTATTATCAAATAGTAAGGGATACTAGCATTACAACAGCCTACCTTCATCAGGTGTTGTCGGCGAGAATGTCTTCAGGGAATAACGTCACCAGACCGAACGCCGCCAAACAGCTCGTCACTGTCTACCTTCTGGTGCTGCAGACGAAGCCCGGTGAGATTTCTTCGCGTGCATTTACATTTATGCATCCTGAACTCGGGCATTCCGAGACAGTGATAAAGATAGATAGATATGTGTGTATATATATATAATACATACATAATATATATATATATATATATATATATATATATATATATATATATATATATGTACACATAAATATATATAAATTAACACACACACACACACACATATATATATATATATATATATATATATATATATATATATATATATATATATATATATATATATGTGTGTGTGTGTGTGTGTGTGTGTGTATGTGTGTGTGTACACACATATATAAATACACATGTACGCTCAATTGGTCA
>BOPN01001520.1:65004-67504 GCA_017312705.2 Penaeus japonicus
ATAAGGGTGTATGAGTGTGTGTGTGTGTGTGTGTGTGTGTGTGTGTGTGTGTGTGTGTGTGTGTGTTTGTGTGTGTAAGGAGGTGCCTGTAACTGTGTGTGTGTCTGGAGGTATCTATGCATGTGCTTATGTGTTTAATAAGTGCGTTTGCGTGTGCGTGAGAAAGTGTGTTTGTCCTTGTGTGTGCGTTGGTGAAGTGGCTAGATACATGAAGGAGTGTGGGGGGGTATAGAAGTTTATTTGGGGGGTAGGATCCCTGAGGGGGTAGGGGTGTGGGGGGGGGGTGGGGTGGGGTGGGATGGGGTGGGGTGGGGTGGTGTTGAAGGGGGGAGCTATAATAGAAATCATAAGCCCCAAGCCATGATCGAGTGCTGCCCGGTGTGCTATTTGTGAAGTCGCTCACTGCGGAAAGTATATGTTATAGCGAGGGCTGTGCTAACATTGCGTGTGTTATCGCTGTCCGCACTCTCTTGCTCTCTCTCTCTCTCTCTCTCTCTCTCTCTCTCTCTCTCTCTCTCTCTCTCTCTCTCTCTCTCTCTCTCTCTCCTCTCTCTCTCTCTCTCTCTCTCTCTCTCTCTCTCTCTCTCTCTCTCTCTCTCTCTCTCTCTTTCTCTTTCTCTCTCTCTCTCTCTCTCTTTCTCTCTCTTTCTCTTTTCTCTCTCTCTCTCTCTCTCTCTCTCTCTCTCTCTCTCTCTCTCTCTCTCTCTCTCTCTCTCTCTCTCTCTGTCTCTCTCTCTCTCTCTCTCTCTCTATGCGGGGGCTCCATTATCCCTTCAGTGGACTACTGAGTCTCCAATCTCCTCGTGACAAAGCTACTCACTTACACTCATAGACTTCACACTTAATGATTCTTTGTTGCAAAGCTTACAATAGTGTTTGTTCTGTTCTCTTTATGTCCACTTGTTTCCTTCCAGATATCTAGTAACTTCGTTCATTTTGTAACTAAGTATACATTCATATAGAGGGAAAGGTAGGGATATAGACAGGCGGACTGATATCTGGTAAAAAAGCGAATGTTAAATAAAGGTATTTTTTTCCTACACTTCTTTCTGAAAGCAAATTACAACGTTTGAAGATTAGTTATATAAATTTTTGTATAGGAGTAACTACTAAGGATCTTTGAACTAGCCAATTAGATTATTTAGTTTCTATGCAAATATTATATGGATATTTTTAATATGCGTGTTATGATTGCGTGAGTACATGCGTGCTTGTGTTGATAACCATGTAAGTATAGACAAACTTTTTTCCCGAAAATACTAAACACCTTAATTCTTTTTATGCTTCTTAATACCCCGAATTTCGAGAAGAGCAAAGTAGCACGTTTGTGAAAGTGGGCGTGGTCTGAATCCACCTAAAAAAAAACAAAAAAAACTACCACGTGATCGTCCACTATACCTCGAGGTTCTCCACCTCCCTTATTACCATAATTATCCCTAAATTCGTGATCATTAAATTATCTGTTTTCGCTCCTGAGCTGATGAAGAGGCATTACAGGGGCAGAGGGGAAAATACTCTAAGAGAGAGAGAGAAAAAAAAAAGAGAGAGAGAGAATGAAGACAGGGGTGGGAGGGAGAGGAGGAGGAAATCAGTAAGGAGAAAATTCCCCATCTCTCTGTAGGGCGGTTCTGAGAATGACCTCTGTATCTTCATCGAGTTTGAAAGTGCTTTTGAGGCGCGAGGGAGGCTGGTAATGCTATTCTTGCACGAGGTGGTGTGGAGGTAAGGAGGGGTAGGATGATACAGATAGAGTGGGAGAGATAGACAGAGAAATAGAGAGAGAGAGAGAGAGAGAGATAGGTAGATAGAAAGAGAGAGAGAGAGAGAGAGAGAGAGAGAGAGAGAGATAGGTATATAAAAAGAGAGAGAGATGGGTAGATAGAAGAGAGAGTAGTAGAGAGTAGTAGTAGAGATAGTAGAGAGAGAGGAGAGAAAAAGAGTGAAGGAGAAAGAGAGAGAAAGAGGTGAGGAGAAGGAAGAGAGAGAGAAAAAGAGTGAGGGAGTAATGGGGAGGGGAAAGAGGGAAAAGAGAGAGAGAGAGACAGAAAAGAAAAGAGATAGGCAGTAAGATAAATGGAAGAAGAGATTGTCTATTGAACTTAAGAGAGAGAAAAGAGAGAGATTGAGAGAGTGTGTGTGTGTGCGGAGGGAGGGGAGCTAGAGAGAAAAAGAGAAATACAAGAACAGGAGGGTCACAAAGCGAAAGAATATGGACGTACACCAAAAGTTTACAATAATATAAACACTTAAAAAAATGCATGAAACAAAGGCAGAACAATTCCATAAGTTTTTTAGATAAAACATTAGACATTTATTCCGATGGACCATAGAAATACACCGACCATTTTCCTTCCTTCCTAAAAAAAACATGCCCCTTTTTTGGTTTCTTTTTTCTTTCTCTGCTTTATTTCTTACTCATTTTTGTTCTCTTCATCTTTGTATTCCTGCATTACTCTTACATTTTCCTTCCTTCCTAAAAAACATGCCCCTTTTTTTAGTT
>BOPN01001520.1:82504-85004 GCA_017312705.2 Penaeus japonicus
GAATTGGGTGAGGGAGAAGATGAGGGGAGGAGGAGGAAGAACTGGAGGAGGGAGGGAGGAGGAGGAGGAAGAATTGGAGGTGAGGAAGATGAGGGGAGGGAGGAGGAGGAGGAAGAACTGGAGGTGATAAAAAAAAGGAGGGGAGGGAGGAGGAGGAGGAACAACTGGAGGTGAGGAAGAGGAGGGGAGGGAGAACTGGAGGTAAGGAAGAGGAGGGGAGGAAGGAGGAGGAGGAAGAGGTGGGGATGAGGAAGAGGAGGGGAGGGAGGAGAAGGAAGAACTGGAGGTGAGGAAGATGAGGAGGAGGAAGAGGAGGGGAGGGAGGAGGAAGAAGAACTGGAGGTGGGAAGAGCAGGAGGACGAGGAAGAGGAAAGGAGAGAGGGAGCAGGGCGAGGAGAGAAAGAAAAGGGAAGGGGTTAAGGAAAGAGGAAAAGAGAAAGCACCTGGCAAGGTCGTGTCGATCTTCCATTTTTGTCTCGAAGGAAAAATATATAAGAAAAAGAAAAAGCCTCGAATTTTCCTCTTTCACCTTTTTTCTTTTTTTCTTTTTTTCTTTTTGTAAACCATCCTTGCTCTAAACGAGGCAGTTGACCCCCCCAATCACCGTGGTAATACATTATCACAGCTGTTATTACGTTATCAGGTAACTGTTGCCCTTAATCCCCCTGGAATGTTATATGCGGTCGTTAAAGATCAGTTAAACGATACTTGAACAGTTTAGGTGTTGCGAAGAGGAGTTAGGTAGAGGGGGGATGGGGGTAGGGGGGTGGGGGAGGGAAAGGGAGAGGAGAAAATGATAGTGTTTAAAATGATTGACTCGTTTGGTGTCTCTTTTATATCGAGAAGAGGGAAGTGTTTTCGTTGCTACTATTGATGTTTGTATAGAATTAATTTATAAGACTTTTTTTTTATCTTTTTATTTTTGAAATGGAAGCTTTCGTAAAGGTTGATGTAAACACTTGATCTCTTTACTTGTACCTAAATATAGTAGCTTTTATAGATTACTAAACCTCTTTTTTTTCTCTCACCTGGTTTGCATTTCTTCCCATTGAGACACCTGCCACCTGCCATGCTATCTGATATTCACTATTTTAAAGCATTTCTCTTCTTGTTTCTTTACTTCCTACAGGACTAACTTACATTTCCATGCGTCCTGAGCGTCAACTTTGCATACGACAATGTTTTACATACCAAAGCTTTTTGAAGAAAAAAAAATGTCTAAAAAGTTCTTGATATTTGTAGCTCATGAGCCAGAAATGACTCTCAGAACTACTGCATCCACTGCACCTCTGTTGATTTTCGGGTTTGCAATATGCAAATCCTATGAGATCAGAAAAGTGAGTAAGATATGTTTTATTTTGCTTTTGTTGGTTATGTATTTATTTCGTTCTTTTTCTTTTCTTTTTCTTCGAGTGAATTATTTTTTTCTCTTTATTTTTCCTTTTTTTTCTATTTTTATTTTCACACCTTTTATATTCTCTTTTTCTCTTTCCTTTCTTTCTCTCCATTTAATTTGCCTTTTCAACTTCACTATTCACAATTCCGTTTTCTTGTTTCTTGTTTCTTGATTATTGGTTCATTTCCTTTACCTTTTTTCTATTAATCAACCATTCCATTAGTTGAAGTAGACAAATTAAGTTTGCATCGTCTAATTGCCTCGGAAGAAAAACTTACCAATTGAAATTTTAATACCAAACTCACAACTTTAATGTAGATTACTTTTTAAGCTTATCCTTGCATCACTCGTACCCACGTTCAAAAACGTTGAAAAGGTAGACGTTGATATAGATAAGTGTAGCTTTATCGAAACGCCATTATCTAATGAATATGTCTGCTCATTCATCTAACTTTCTTATTCTTTGATTTTGAAACGGATATTTTCATTCATCTTTCAACTCTTTCAGCCTCAGTCTCTCTCTTTATTTCCATCTTTGTCGTTATTTCTTTGACCTAATGAAAGGGAGGGAGAAGGGGTTAATAGAATGATTCATTGCCGGTCTATGCAAAGGCGATGAATTTTGTAATCTTGATCCATCTCTTGACTGGTTTCCGAAGCCTTGGAATTTCTTTGGAGTCTCCGCTTCATTTGACTGACAGCCGTCACAAGAGCGTCTAGGCAGCGTGATTGTACCGTGTTTATCTCTTCGATGACCTTTTTCACACGATAATTATCTGAGATTTTCCCTCTCGCTCTTTCTCAATATCTCTATCTTTCTCAATCTCGCCCTCTCGATCGTCTTGCTATTTCTGTCTCTCCCACTATCTGTCTCTCTTTCGCTCTCTTTCATTCTGTTTCTCTTTCACTCTCTGTCTATCACTATCACTCTATCTATCTATCTATCCATCTCCCTTTCTCTCCCTCTCTGTCTCTCTCTCTCTCTCTCTCTCTCTCTCTCTCTCTCTCTCTCTCTCTCTCTCTCTCTCTCTCTCTCTCTCTC
Source organism: Penaeus japonicus (assembly GCA_017312705.2). Lineage (NCBI taxonomy): Eukaryota > Metazoa > Arthropoda > Malacostraca > Decapoda > Penaeidae > Penaeus > Penaeus japonicus. The sequence goes on from BOPN01001520.1 coordinate 84,944, forward strand.
TCCCTCCCTCTCTCTCTCCCTTTCCCTCTCCCTCCCTTCGTCCCTCTCTCTTCTCCATCTT
>BOPN01001520.1:107504-112504 GCA_017312705.2 Penaeus japonicus
GATGGATATAGATATATTTAGATAAATAGACAGATTTGTACACATACATACATATATATATATATATATATATATATATATATATATATATATATATATATATATATATATATATATATATATATAAATATATATGTATATATATTTATATATATATATATATATATATATATATATATATATATATATATATATTATATATATATATATATACTGTGTTCCAAGACTTCTTTGAAAACATGTATTCAATTGTTATAACATATCTATGCAAGAAAGGTGTAGGTTTACAATTCTCTTCACTCGTTGATATAGTGCATGCATTCGCTATTTCTTTTTTTTCTAAATGAGAAAATATATTGCAAAATATATCGAATGATCTGAATAAAAATATTACACCAATTGCCTTTTTTGTTGTTCTTCTTCTTGCGTTTTTGATCGCCTTTTACTTGATAGGTTGACTGGTTGATGATGGTGGTTGATGGCAGATTCGCTGGTTGGTAATAATAATTACTTCATAATTGATTAGATAGTGAGGATAATCATTTAATAATCGGCTAGTTGGTAAGGCTAATCATTCAACAACTGATTGCTTGATGAGGATAATCATTTCATAATTGATTGGTTGGTGAAGATAATTACAACTTCATATTCAATAATTACAACGATATTGCTCGGACATCACCAACTTCCCAAGTGCATATTCGCCTCGATTGAAACAAAAACAACAAAAAAATGTATAACACAATCATGCAAAACAACTAGAAACAATATTTCACTAACATATTGTCGAGCTTCAGATATCACGAAAAACATTATCAATATCAACCATTTTCCTTTCATGATCAAACGGACAAGTAAAACACGGTAAAAGATACATTTTCTTTTTAAAAAAATATGAGCCTTGTTTTGAACCTTATTGCGTTAACGACGCTTGTAATGAACCCCTTTTTTCAAGTTATTTCAAATGTATTTCATGCCTCGCTTTGTTTACCTCAGCCATGTGGGAATTTGTTTAAAAATGGAAGAAAAAATGAAAAGACATTGTGTCCGTGAAAGTCTCCCTTTTGACTCTAATATTGGAGTTTGTTGAAAAAAATATATATATGAAATTGGTTAGTTGAACAAGATTTCATGAAGTAAAGAGTTGTAAAAGGAGTGAGACTTTTGATAGTCTCCTTCTCCTTCTCAATCTTTTGGGGGCTAATTGTGCACATGATATTCAAATGAGGCTTTTATGTCTTTCTCTTTCTCTTTTTCTTTCTGTCTCTATCTTTGTCTGTCTCTGTCTCTGTCTGTCTCTGTCTCCGTTTGTCTGTTTCTGGTTTTGTCTCTCTCTCTCTTTCTCTCTCTCCCTCTCTCTCTCTCTATCTATCTATCTATCTATCTCTTTCTCTATCTATCTATCTATATATCTATCTCTTTCTCTCTATCTATCTATCTATATATCTATCTCTTTCTCTCTATCTATCTATCTCCTTTCTCTTTCTCTATCTCACCTCTCTATTTCTCTATTTATCTCTGTCTCTCTATGTATCTATGTATATTCATCTGTCTCTTCCAAACTCTCTCTTTTCTATCTTTACTCACATTGAAAGAAAAGGATAAATGTGAAAATAAATAAATAGATAAACTAAAAGGGGGGAGTCCGTAAATAACCAGAAAAAAAGTTCAAATTTACACAAAATATTCACGATTCGGGTATTCTACGATTCTTGGACTAATCCCCCCCCCCCCCTCCCCCAAGATAATAATGATAATCATATTTTAGTTGTAATTTGGTTCTTATTGAAGTTGTTGTCTTAATTTTCATTACCCGATAACAAAAGAGCTGTGGAATCCAGAGAGAGAGAGAGAGAAAAAGAGGAGAGAGAGAGAGAGAGAGAGAACAGAGCCAGGCACGAATAGACACGAATATTCTTAAGAATACATATCTAACTAATGTATTCCTTCAAGACTACAGCTGCACAGGAATTCGTGAGGCAGAGTAAGGCGTTGGAGCTCTTGAATAATTCTTAGTACACCAACACAGCCTCTTCTCTTTTCCCCTTCTGTCTATTCTGTTTCTGGTATATGTGTGGTGTGTGTGTGTGTCTAGACAGATAGACAGATATATATATATATGCATACATATGTATATATATATATATATATATATATATATATATATATATATATATACATATATATATGTATGTATATATGTGTGTGTGTGTGTGTGTGTGTGTATATATATATATATATATATATATATATATATATATATATATATATATATATATATATATATATATATATATATGTATGTATGTATATGTATATGCATGTATCATGTATGTGAATGTATATATATGTGTGTATGTATGTATGTATATATGTATATATGCGTGTGAGAAAGAAAGAGAAAGAGATCGTTTGTGTACATGTCAGAGAGAGAGTAAGAGTGTGTGTGCGTGTGTGTGAATGTATGAGTGTGTAAGCATATTTTCTACATTTTACTCTCCAAGACATACTCATAAAATAAAATCAACAAATGCTTAATTAGTAATAATAACCTAGCACACATTTATACATACATACCCCTCCCCCACACACACACATACACACACGCACACATATATACATACACACACACGCACATATACACACATACACACACGCACATATACGTACACACACACAGACGCATCCACACGTACGCACACACACAAACATACAAACACACTCACATCATAAGACCGTGCGAAACACACATGTACTTTGCATGCATGTGGCCCCATTCACTCACACAAATGAACTTCTCTCATACAGATGGTGAGCCTCAATCTACCTCACTACCCATTGTCTCTACGCACTTGTTTATTCATGGTTTTCTTCATTTTCTTTTTCTTTTTCTCTTTCCTTTTCCTTTTTTTTTTTTTTTTTTTACTTGGGTTTTTTTTTTTTTAGATTTTTGTTTGGATACCTTTTTCTTTGTATGTTTTTTAATTGCCTTTTTATTTATCTCTTTCGTTCTTGCTTTCTCTTTAATTATCAATCCATCTATCTATATATCTATCTAATTCTAACTCTCTAACTCTCTCTCTCTCTCTCTATCTCTATCTCTATCTCTATCTCTCTCTCTCTCTCTCTCTCTCTCTCTCTCTCTCTCTCTCTCTCTCTCTCTCTCTCTCTCTCTCTCTCTCTCTCTCTCTCTCTCTCTCTCTCTCTCTCTCTCTCTCTCTCTCTCTCTCTCTCTCTCTCTCTCTCTCTCTCTCGTTTGTGCTTTCTCTCTCTCTCTCTCTCTCTCTCTCTCTCTCTCTCTCTCTCTCTCTCTCTCTTTGTGCTTTTCTCTCTCTCTCTCTCTCTCTCTCTCTCTCTCTCTCTCTCTCTCTCTCTCTCTCTCTCTCTCTCTCTCTCTCTCTCTCTCTCTCTCTCTCTCTCTCTCTCGCTCTCTCTCTCTTTTTCTCGCTCTCGCTCTCTCTTCTTCCTCTTTTCCTTCACTTCCCCCTACCCCCATCCTCTCCCCTCTCACAGTGCGATATCATGCTTCGCTCTTCACTCCCCCGCCCCCCTTTTCTCCCTCTTAACCCCTACCCTCTCCTCTCTTGCACACACTCTCCCCTCCTCCTCTCGCATCTCCTCCCTCTATCCCCCTCCTATCCCCTACTATCCTGCCTCTATTCTCCTCTTCCCCTTCTTTAAGCAAGTCTGAGTTGACCTCTGCATGTATATGGTAGCGTGGCTTAGAGTGTGAAGAATATGGCTAAAACAGCTTTCTTGGTTTATTGCTTAAGCTTGAACAGTAAGACGTTGGAGTGAGGGCCGCTCCGTGGAGGAGGAGCGAGGTGTTGCTCCTCTGCTCCCTGAGAGGAGACTCTCTATGACAGTGTATGATTTGTCTCAGGATATGTGGGAATCACGTGTTTTCTCGTGACATGTGACATTTGGAATGTGATGAGGGAAGTGTTGCATCAATACATAGCTCTTGCAAAGAGAAAGACAAAACAACTCTGGTATGTCTGGCGTGACAGTAAGAGAGCGGTAGACAGATAGGTGAAGCATCGAGCTTACGTATATGTACGTATAAATGTGTATGTGGTAGAATATATATGTAACAACTATAATGACATGAAAGATGCAAATTACATTGATGATTGAATTATATAGAATACGATAGCAAAAACTGTCGATGGACATGATAACAATTACAGCAGACATAATATGTAAATACAAGTGGTTATTTCAAGGTTATATCTTCCTTTCTCTCACGCATTCTCCTCCTCCATCTCCCCCCCTTCCCCCTCCCTCCTCAACTAACTACACCGTCTTGTATCGCCCCTTTCCTACCGATTGTAACTTCCCAATCTTTCTGCCCCCCCCCCCCCCTCTCCCTTATCTCTTTCCCCTTCACCCCTCCCCGTTCCCTCTTCCCTCCCTCGCCCCTACTTATTCCCATCCTCTTCCCATCCCTGTCCCCTTCCTGCTCCCTACCCTATACCAATTCCCCATTTCCCTTCCCCTTCTCCATCCCCCATCCCTATCCCCAACCCCCTCCACAACCCCCTCCCCATCCCCCATCCCTATCCTCAACTCCCTCCCCATCCCCCATCCCTACCCTCAACCCCCTCCCCATCTCCCATCTCCCATCCCTACCCCCAACACCCACCCCATCCCCCATCCCTACCCCCAACACCCTCCCCCTACCCCCTCCCTACCCCCAACCCCCTCCCCATCCCCCATCCCTACCCCCAACCCCCTCCCCATCCCCCATCCCTACCCCCAACCCCCTCCCCATCCCCCTCCCCATCCCCATCCTACCCCCCCCCCTTCCCCCTCATCCCCCAAGACACAAGTTATGACGAAGTGGCTTGGCGTCTAGTGGGATCTCGGTTCTCGGTTCGCTGTTCATTCCCCAGGGGAACAGGTCGATGGCGTTATGCATAGCAAACTGTGGATGAAACCCCTTGAGAAGAGAAGAGGAGGGGGGGAGAGAGGGAGGAAGAGGAGAAGAAGAGAAGAAG
>BOPN01001520.1:130004-132504 GCA_017312705.2 Penaeus japonicus
GAGAGACAGAGAGAGAGAGAGAGAGAGAGAGAGAGAGATGAAGAGAGAGAGAGATAGAGATGAAGAGATGGAGAGAGAGAGAAAGAAAGATAGAGAGGATACATAAATAGGACAATTATGTAAGGGAGGATAGTTGAGCTTTTATCAATAATCTATATTTCAATTTATCGCAAAACAGATGGAGAGCGCGTTCACATTAATATTAAGAACAGTTGGAAACCTTTTAAGACTTAATTGTTACAGTTTTAATAATGCAACAGCGCTAATTTTCAAAGTATATATACTCCTCATAATAGTCTATTGTTTGCTTTCATGTTCCACATAATTATTTATCATTTGTTGGTTCTATCGTTTTAATTGCAATTAATGTACATGTTGATATTAAATGGGATGTATTGCTATAGATCCATTGCAATAATTTTTTATCCACAAATGCTAAAGTTAAACCAGAAATGTTGGTCTTGATTCAGTTATTCATCCGATTAATTTCATGAGTATTTAGTCTTGCACTGATGCAATAATTTCCAATCATTGCATAAGCGAAAACTTCAGAAATGGAACACGGTTAGAAAAGATTATAAGCAGACCAAACTGCCCCTTTTTTATTTGGATTTCTGCTCTACACAGATATAATGAATATATTCATTGGAATCAGTAAATGATATTCTATACACACTCTCTCTCTCTCTCTATCTATCTATCTATCTATCTCTATCTATCTATCTATCTATCTATCTATCTATCTTTCTTTCTTTCTTTCTCTCTCTCTCTTACTCTCTCACTCTCTCTCTCTCTCTCTCTCTCTCTCTCTCTCTCTCTCTCTCTCTCTCTCTCTCTCTCTCTCGGTTCAGTATTTATAACGTAGACATTATATAACGCAGACATAAAAACTAGAATCTAGAAGACGATTACACTATAGACACGTAGACACACGCCGCTTTTGAAAATGAACGTTTATCTATCTATCTATTTATCTATCTATCTATCTCTCTCTTTCGCCTCCCCCCCTCCACCTTCTCTCTTCCCTCTCTCACCCTATATTTTTCTCGTTCCCTCTCCCTCCCCCTCTCTCTCTCTCTCTCTCTCTCTCTCTCTCTCTCCCTCTCCCCCCCTCTCTCTCCCTCTCTCTCTCTCTCTCTCTCTCTCTCTCTCTCTCTCTCTCTCTCTCTCTCTCTCTCTCTCTCTCTCTCTCTCTCTCTCTCTCTCTCTCCCCCCCTCTCTCTCTCTCTCTCTCTCTCTCTCTCTCTCTCTCTCTCTCTCTCTCTCTCTCTCTCTCTCTCTCTCTCTCTCTCTCTCTCTCTCTCTCTCTCTCTCTCTCTCCCTCTCCCCCCCCCTCTCTCTCTCTCTCTCTCTCTCTCTCTCTCTCTCTCTCTCTCTCTCTCTCTCTCTCTCTCTCTCTCTCTCTCTCTCTCTCTCTCTCTCTCTCTCTCTCTCTCTCTCTCTCTCTCTCTCTCTCTCTCTCATCATATCCTCTCCTACACCCCCTTCCGCCTCACCGCCCAACACCAATATCCCTTTCGCACATTTCCCGATGACTTCAGGATCTCGCTAAATGGTCAGAAATAAATGTCAGCATTTTTAACGGATCGATTATTCAAATGAGGCTTGCAGTGGTTGCTTCCGAGAAATTTTGAACTTGATTATTGACGAGGTCATTAGATTGTCATGATTTTTTTTTTTTTTTAAGAAGAAGAATGTTTGTACAAATTATGAAAGCTAACCACTAAAGGTATGATTACCCTGTGTTAGTTGGGTTATGAATATAAACACGAAGACAATTAAGTTGATTATTAATCTTTCAAGCAAGTGTGCATGTTCAACTTGAATGGGTCTTTATTATTTATGTGTTAATTATATGCGGTGACCGTAGTACGAAAAGAACTTAACAGGGGGTAGTGAAAGGAGCATGGGGGGAGTGAAAGAGAAGAAGAGAGAGAGAGAGAGAGAGAAGAGAGAAGAGAGAAGGAGAGAGAGAGAGAGAGAGAGAGAGAGAGAAGAGAGTAGGAGAGAGAGGGAAAGAGAGGCAGACAGGCTGATGAAAAACGAGAGAAAGAGAGTGAGGTAGAAAGTGAGTTAGAGAGAGACAGAGAGAGAGAGAGAGAGAGAGGCAGACAGCTAAAAGAGAGAGAGGGATATAGAAAGAAAAAAAAAAGTTCTTGAGAATTTGAATTAAATCAATTAAAATTTGATGACGCCTTCACAAGAATTGCTGCGGAATTGATCGACCAATTAGCCTTATCCTAAGAATGCACATCATTAGGACCATTTCGTAATCAGCGCAACTCAAGGAGAGAGAGCGCAGATAAATTGCAAAAGTTATCATGTAATTGTTTTCTTTATACCTCCCAGCGGAGAGATATAAACATAGAAAACGGGTTTAGAGGGGAGATGGAGGAGGAGGAGGAGGGAGGGGATATGGACGAGGAGGAGGGAGGAGGAGGAGGAGGGAGGAGGGGGAAGAGGAGGAGGAGGGAGGATGTGGACGAGGAGGAGGAGGAGG
>BOPN01001520.1:145004-150004 GCA_017312705.2 Penaeus japonicus
ACACTTCGCAAGGCGAATTAGAGCCACTTGTGAGGCAGGAAAAGGCTTAGGGACCAGTATTGAAGGGTCCCGTTCATAGTCTACAGATCTCAGGAAATTCATTGAAAAGTGGTAGCCCGGGCATAACTCCCCGAGATCCCATCAATATCTATTCGTGGGTGCTTCCATGGGCTGAGTGCTCTTCAAAGGTCTTATGGCTCGGCCTAAGGAAGATAAGAAAGCAATAAAAACAAAAAATGCAAGAATAAAACGATCACTATAATGAAATAAAAGGGCAACGTAAAAGCAAATGAGTGAGCAGAAGGCTCCGAAAACTGAAGCAATTTTCAGCAAATGTACCGTCATTGGCGAGCCACGTAAGTAGGTACCGGTAAGACGTAAAAATAAGCAAAAAAAAAGACTAAAATCCAAAGTGACAATGTATATAGTGACCTGCCGAATAAGGAATAAAACACCTGGGTCAAAGCAGCAAGTCTAAGGAACTTCGAGCAATCAGAAACAAACTAAACTGATTAATAAAAACAATAGACAGCAATCCGCTGATGCTAAACAGAAATAATGTAAGACCGGTACAGCCTTAGTCAGGTCTCGTCTGTAGCTACAATGTCCCAAAGGGTTTTTCAAGCACGGCAAAAAGTCCAGATAGTACTCCTTTATTGGTGCGATAATTGGGTGTTTATATACCTCTTAGTGACGTCACAACTTATTGGGTTAAAATAAAAAACAAAATTTCAAACCAAGTATTAAATCAATATAAATTAAAACATCATTCTACTTATGAAAGGAAGCCAATGGCGAAGTAAAACATTTCCAAGCAATTAATATAAAATAAAACTTAAGGACGCACAAGCATGATGACGTGCAGACGTATTAAAATAAAGAAATAGAGTGCCAAATTCGAATTATATAAGTCAATAATATGTATTGAAAAGAATAATTAACTATATATTGATAAATAAAAAACCTAAAATAACTACAGAATAAAAATCATTCAAAAAGAACGATCAAATAATTCCTTCAGAAAAAATAGTCGAATTATTTGATGCTATTTAAGATTCTATTAAAGTAATATAAATACCAATAATAAAAACGATTATAAAACATCGGCAAAGACTGTATATAAACGATACTGGTAATTAAAAATAATCGTACACACAGAAAACTAAAAAGGAACAACTCAATAAACAATAAAAATAAATATTTTAAGAAAAATCATAGAGAGCACAGTCTGGACCCTCTACAGGATTCGTTCCTTTACTCTAACTAATGGAATATATATGGAAGTTTGATGAACCTCCCCAATCCTCCATAGCCATGGGCCGAAGCAGGCAAGCGGAGACATTCTGAAAAAGGTAGGCCTGAGAAAGCCCAAGTACTTTGCCAACAAACTAAAGGTTGTGTGAACAGCTGAAGCAGTGCCATACACCAAACATAAAATACAAATATGATAAAAGGCACATGACGTCTCCAGGTATCAGCCGCTTTGGCTTCCAATACCGGATGACGACTGCACACGATCTCTACAACTGGTCTGCGTCTCTGCTACTCCTGTACCGAAGTTCCCAGGTGGCATGGAGCTCTGGCTCCCGTACCCTGCTTCATCAGCATGTGGCCACCCAAGGTCGTTAGGATGATCCTGAGCATCATGTCATGCCTCTCCTCATCAGCGGGTGCAGACATCTTCTGGAGGATGATGGCGCTTCAGTGTTGAGGTGAGTATGCTGGGTCTGTGATATCCTGTATCTCTCAAGGAGACACTGGACCCCAACGCGTGATAGGGCGGGACCACTGTTTAGCCGAAGGTGACCTCCCATGTGATGTCGGTGCTCAAAGAAGTACCGCTACTATAGAACCTTCTACTGGCTGGAAATCAGTCTTCTTGTCACGGTCGTAATGGCTCCTGGGTAGAACAGGCTTCTTGCAGAGGCCTCACAGCTGCGGCGGTAGCTGCGATCGCTCCTGAAGATTGATGTTCTCTGCAAGCGGCTTCATTGGTAGACCGATGGGAAGTTTGCATCATCAGCCAGTAAACAATAGAGGTTGCTCACCTGTTGACTTATATGGAGAGCAGAATTGATTTACAATCATGAAGTTCCAGGATGAATTGATACCATGCTCTTGGACGACTGCTACCAGGTGGTGACGGATTTGACCACACGATTGGTTCCAGTTTCCACCTTCCTTTAGCGAGATGGTAGCGAATGGTATAATGGTTAGTAGCATGCATCATCTCAGTCGATTCTTGGGAACAGCGGCTGACAAACTGGACTCCATGATGTTTGAATCCATCTCGGTGGGCCAAGAAATGGTAGCCCAATGATCGAGGAATGCCGGTGAACAGCATGCGTGATGATCTTCACCAGTGGGGACCCCTCTGGATGTACCGTGGTGTTGGTCGGGTAGTTAAGGCCCATCGGACAGAGACTACTTGGGTAGTCCATTATATCCATAGGAACTATGCGGCTCTAATGGGAACTTTTATAATGAGTTTCAGCCATTGCTTTTTCTATTGTTGCTTCTACAAGGTCCCGCCCAAATCTCCACAGCCTTCCCATACCGGCACTTTCAGCATGTTGTGGTAGAACATCGACCTGTTTGATCGTTCGATGTGCCTGGATGGCTAGTGGGGTAATCTGCCTTTCGTGGCGGTCCTCAGATTTTGTGGTACAACGAGCGCGACATGAATACGATCAAGTGCCTTAGTCGATAGATAACATCATCTTTTTAGTCAAAATCGCTAAGTGGAGAGTGGCAGCTTTTTTCTTTGGTAATGTTCATCGACAGTACCGTCGAATATCAGCAAGTTGGGGGTCGCTTCTGCTCCTCTGCAAGTTTCTCGGGAAAGTTCAGTAATCTTGAGATGGGCTATGTGACAGAGATGGAGGTCACAGAGACCATTGCGACCATACAGCGGCATATGTTGAAGTTTATAAATGTCAATCTGAGTGAACCTGTGATGTCCTCAGGCAGTTCTGCCGAAGAAAACGCATGCCACAAGTGGGCGGTGATCGGTATGCACTAAAGTGCCTCCCATACAGGTAAAAAATCGAACACCCTTACTCCCTCCCACAACAGCAAAGGCCTCCCTGTCGGCTTGGGTAACGGGTCTGGCATCATAACTACTGCTATGGCTCATTACTGCATGAGGGGTTTCTGTGCCATCCCGCTGCATGAGGCAGCTCAAGAGCTATCTTAGAGGCATCTGGCCAGTGGGTTCAGCTCCTTAGAAAAGTCAAGTTGACCGAGGAACTGGTGCTGAAGTAGGCTTTCTTTCAAGTCTCAAAGCTGCTTGCTGTTCTGGTCCCCAACTCCAAGTTTGGTGCTTCTTTAAGCAAAGATGTAAAGGTGATGCCAGGGTTGCATATATCCTACATATGTTTCCAGCAGCCTGTAGCACCTGGGAACGTCAGACTTCTCTGATGACTGTCCGGGGTGGTGGTGTCTGGGATGTAAACACCTTCTCCACTTTGATTTGGTGACACTCCTTCCGGTGATATCGTGACGAGAATCAGTGGCCCATGGCAGCAAACTGGCATTTTTGGACATTCAGCTTTAGACCTGCTTTGGAAAGTAGTTGTGGGGTCTCCCTCCGAGATCTTTTTAGATGCTGAGCAAAGTTGCTGCTATAGATGATTACATCATCCAGATAGGCTAAGGTATGACGTCCTAGCATTACTGATGACACAACATTCATGGTTCGTTGGAACGTGTAGTAGGAGCAGTAGAGATAAGCCAAAAAGGAAGGCAGCAAAACTGGAAGAGCCTACCCATCAGAGAAAGCGGTTTGGTCTATCCCAGTAATGCTTCCACGCTCCAATATGCAGCATGCATCCAGGGTTGTGAAAATATGTGATTTAATTCATCAATCAACTCATCAATGCGAAGGCAGTGGATAAGAGTCACTTGTCACAGCATTGAGTCCACAAATATGTCAACACAGAAGCGAAGTGCATACCACTACTTTGCGAACTGGACTCAACCAAGGGGATGTTGAAGCCTCGATAAGCACCTGCTCAGGCATGGAGTTGCGTGTTCATAATTACTTGTCAGAGTTGACTGGGGGTAACTCACGCATGTGCAGACGGGTTGGGCATCACCAAGTATCAATCTGATGTATTGATGCCCAGAGCACAGGATCCAGCAATCTCTCACCACCACTGAAAAGACTCCTATAACGACAGAGAACCTGTGTGAAATCATGGCGCTGGGTGTCATCAAGGTGGCTCAAATCTGGTTGAGATTCAGTGTCTTCTACAGGCTCTACCTCAAGATATCAGCAGCTTACAGGCAGTTTTGTAATGGAGGGTGGTAGCTCAGCTTGCTCAGCCTCCAGGTCACTATCGCTTAAGTCCTCTACACCATAGAAGTGATCAAGGCATCTTCTTCCCGGTCGGAAAAATCCAGTCCTTCAGATCACTTTCATCAGAGGAAACCTTTACTCGAGCAGGGGCAACTGCTAGTCCTGGCGACGGCTTCTGCTGGGGGTGTCTGAGATTCCTGCGGTGACAAGGTACTACTGTAGCAGGTGAAGCTGGTGCTCAGCCCTTACCGAGGCGAGTGCCATTGTGGAGGTGGTGGTGGTGAGAATTCACAGCCCACAGAACAACGGCCACTTAACGGTGGTAACTGTAAGTCGGCGCCACTGGCGTCTCTGCTGGTGATTACCACAACATCACCGTCTGCTGGGCCGGAGCGAGCGATGCAACCTTCCAGAAAGCATCCCGAGTGAGGCGGAATCTCTGTCTTGTGAAGAGGTGTAGCAGAACACTCTCCCGGTGTCTTGAGTCAGACCTGTGATGGCAACCTCTTCTGTGGGCGACAGTTTCTTGGTGCACGTGGATATGGAGACTTTAAGGAATCAGTATCACCCACTACAGAAGACACGTCCCTCCGCAGTGACGCACTCGCGGTTAGTGCTAGCATCAGATGAAAGGCTGAAATCAATTCTGTGGAGTAGGTCCATTCCTAAAAGAATATCGCCAGGGTAAGAAACATCCACT
>BOPN01001520.1:212504-215004 GCA_017312705.2 Penaeus japonicus
GAAAAGGAGAAAAAGAAGAAGAAAGAGAGAGAGAGAATGAATGAATAGGGAATACGGTAATGGGAGATGAAAGAAAGAGAAAGAGAGAGAGAGAGAGAGTGAAAGAGAAAGAGAGAGAAAAAGAGGAAGATAAAAAGAAAGAGAAAGAGAAATAAAAGGAGAAAAATGAGAAAGAGAGAGAGAGAATGAATGAATAGGGAATACGGTAATGGGAGAGGAAAGAAATAAAAAGACAGAGCGAGAGTAAAAGAGAAAAAAAAGAGAGAGAAAGAGACAGATAAAAAAGAAAAGAGATAGAGGAAGAGAAAGAAAAGGAGAAAAAGAAGGAGAAAGAGAGAGAGATAGAAAATGAATGAATAGGTAATACGGTAATGACAGATGACAAAAACTGATTGCTGGACTGTCCATTAGGAAATCATTCCCCGCCAATCCACTATGACACGGAGAAAGGAATGAAGAATAATTATCATGATATGAATTATCATAATGATTATTATAACTATTATTACTATTACCATGTTCTTTTTATTATTATCTTAACTGTTATCTTTATGTTTCTTAATGTTTATTATCGTTATCGTTATTTCTAATTCTATTTCTGTTATTATCATTATTGTTATATTTATTGTTTTTTTTATTATTTTTGTTATCTTTATTGTTATTATTATTATCATCATCATCTTTATCATCATTATCCTTAGCATTTCTTGTTATTACTATTGCTCTCATTATCATTATCATTATTATCATCTTTATTTTTATCATTATTGTTTTCTCTTTTGTTGTTATTAACATCATCATTACTATTGTCATCATGGTAAGTTTTATTATTTTCACTATTTTTTTAATCAATATTACTATCTTCATTATCATAATCATCCATATTGTCATTAGCAATGTTTATTACTAGTGTTATTCTATCATCATTATCATAATCATAAGTATCATCATCATTAGTATTATAATCTTTATCATTGTTACTATTGACATTATCATCATTATTATTTTTTATATTTTCATTATCATTATCAATATTGTCAATATAACTTCGATTATCATCATTATCATTATTGTTATTGTTGTTGTTGTTGTTATTGTAATTATTATCAATTATTCATTATAACTATTAATGTTGTCATCATTATTATTATTATCTTTAGCATTATTATTATTGTTATTAGTCATTATCATCATTATTACTATTATTGTTTTCGTTATGCTTATCACTATTATCCTTATCATCATTATCGTCAAACCCTTTCACTGACGCGACAATATATATACCGTCAAACTTTGTCGCCAGTAGACAATGATGCATTCTAATTTGTAAGACCTGTCTTATTATCTAATTTTCTTTTGATATCGAGATATTTAGCAATATGTTATGCAACTAATGCCGTAAAGCAATATCCCTAGTCTAGGCCTATACGTGATCATCGCCTCAGGCTAATTATCTACTGGTAAATGTTGTGGTGTTTACTTTGTAGAGAAACGTATTCGTATGCACTGTGCAAAGTGTGTATCTGTGTGAGTGTGTGTGTGTGTGTATGTTTGTGTGTGTGTGTGTGTGTGCGTGTGTGTGTGTGTGTGTGTGTGTGCGTGTGTTTGTGTATGTGTGTGTGTGTGTGTTTGTGTGTTTGTTTGTGTGTGTGTGTGCGTGTGTTTGTTTGTGTTTGTGTGTGTGTGTGTGTTTATGTGTGTGTAAATGTGTGTGTTTGTGTATGTGTGTGTGCGTAAGCGCACGTGCGTGCGTATTGTGTGTCTGTGTTGATCATATTTGTTATTCCGTCATGATAGAATATGTTAAAAAAATATTCAGGATGAGGAAATTTGTATCCAATATGAATAACATATTGTATCTAATATGATATAACACGATGATATTATTATGATAATGATGATTACAATTATGATAGTAAAAGCTGATAATGGAAAGGATATCTATGTCGATGATGATGATAATGATCGGAATAATAAAGATTTATGATAACAATAATGCTTAGATAGTAAGCGTTTCAATGATAAGAGTAATACTAATGATGATAAAAATGACAATAATAATGATGATGATGATTAACTGATAGAAATTACAATAATGCTACCAATAATAACAATGACAATGGAACTCTTAATGATTATGATAGCGACCCCCTTCAAAAAAAAAAAAAAATTAACGACTGGTATGGGACGCGAACTCGGGGCGCTTGATCAGAAGACTTGCACGAAACTGAGTGAGCTATTGCTCGATTGAGTGTCAATTGCATAATTAAAGGTTTTAATGATCACATGTGCAGTTATATACATGCATACACATACGTTATATCGATATCAGTAATATTTAATTGATTATGATAATGATTATAATGAGGATGATGATGATAATGATAATGATAATCATGATAACACACACAATGACACACACATATATATATATATATATATATATATATATATATATATATATATATATATATATGTGTGTGTGTGTGTGTGTGTGTGT
>BOPN01001520.1:217504-232504 GCA_017312705.2 Penaeus japonicus
TGTGTGTGTGTGTATGTATGTGTATATATGTATATATATATATATATATATATATATATATATATATATATATATATATATATATATATATATATATATATATATATATGCATACATATATATATATATATATATATATATATATATATATATATATATATATATATATATATGCATATATATATATATATATATATATATATATATATATATATATATATGTATATATATATATATATATATATATATATATATATGTATATATATATATATTTATTTATTTATATATTTATATGTATATGTATATATATGTATATACGTGCATATAAAGAGAAGTGAAAATAAAAGTAACTAGTTTACAGTTTAGTATATGGCCCTGATTAACAAGTACAACATATAGAAATGTGAAATAGAAAGAAAAAAAAAACATTATCATTATTATTACCATTATCATTATTATTATTATTATTATTATTATTATTATTATTATTATCATTATTATTATGATTATTATTATTATTATTATTATTATTATTATTATTATTATTATCATTATTATTATTATTATCATCATCATTATTATTATTGTTATTATCATTATTATTATCATTATTAACATTATCATCATTATCAACATTATCATTTTTATCACTAGTATTATTGTTTATCATTATCATCATTATTATTGTATTTATTACCATTACTATTATAATTTATTATCATTATTATCAATGTTATTGTTATCATCATTATCATCATCATTATTACTATTGTTATTAGTATTGTTATAATCACTACTATTGTTATCATCATTTCCATTATCATCATGTGTATTATTATTATCATTGCTAGCATTATTATTATTATTATTATCATTGTCCATATCATCAGTACTAAAATTATCTTCACTATTATTTATTATTTATTATTTATTATCTTTACTATTATTATTATTTATATCATCATTGTTATAATCATTACCATTATCGTTATCATTGTTATCATTATTATCAGTATTGATATTATCATTATTAGCAAATTATTACCATTAGCATTATTGTTTTTTATCACCATTATCACAATCATCATTATCGTTGTTGTAATGATAATATAATATAATAATAATTAGGACAAAAGTGATATTATTGATGATGATGTTAATAATAATCGTAATAATGATAATAATAATAATGTTTAATAGCACTGAGGATGCAAAATATGATAATGATAATGGTAATGGTAATAATGTCAACTATAATAATAGTAATAATAATGATGATAATAATGATAATGATAATCGTAGCGATGATGATAATAATGATAATGATGGTAATACTGATAGTAATGAAATAATGAAAGTTATGATAATGATGATAACAATAATAAAGATAATGATAATAATATTGATAATAATGATTATTGTTAATGATTATGACGGTAATAATGATAATGCTAATGATGATGATAAGGATTATAGTTACATCAATACAATAGTAATAAATATGATAACCATAATTGGAAAAATAATTGATATCCAAAAGATAATGATAGTTGTAATAATGATAATATAAAAGGAATTAAATATTCATCTCATAATCGGTCTTCATTTGTTTTAAGTTAACCACACTTTTCACTTACCTTCGCTCTTTATATTTTCCCTTATTCTTTCGAAATACTTTCATCACCGTTTAACCATTTTTTAATTACTCTGTCTATTGTAGCGTAATTAAATCCATAGGCAATGTCACACCATTTTTTAATATTAGACCCAGAAAATATGATAATTTTATATATTTTGTATCGTTTCATTTATCGATATTTGAACCTTGATAACGCAATTTAATGCAATATCGTTCCATGGATGTGTATAGTTGGCCCTGTTTTCACACGCAGATAATGAAAATGGTTGCATTTCATTCTGCAATCAATGGAATCTAAAGTGCTATTATCGCGCATCGGGCTCACTGCACAATAGGATTGCCAAATTGCACCGGATGAATATTTAATGACATCCAGCTGATAGTGCTCGATTTCTGATCATAAACGTTCATGCTATCCATATGGAATACCACTTTTTTAGCAATTGCATGCTGACATTTGGTAAGTGCATAGCGTGATTCTTTTCCCGGGTGTTTAAAAAAAAAAAAAAAAAAAAAAAAAGTTATTTCCTGATGGTAACTTTGATACTACCTTTAATAATGATGAGAAAATGTCAATGATTGATAATTAAATAATATAGAATATCAATTTGGAATGGATTATATTTAGTTATAAAGAAGACAATATTGATTGTACTTTGCAGGTATTTTGCTACTTTTAAAAATATGCTAATCAGTAACTGAGCATATCCAAAATATTCAAATCTGAAAATGATTGGATTAAAAGCAAGTCATACGAAACGATAAAAAAAATAAAATAAAAAAAAATAAACATGCAGATGAATGATAATAAAAAGTTTGTTTATATATACATGTATACGAAGCCAGATATAGATTTATATTTCATTTGGCTATTTGCATTCATATACATACGTATCTACACGGTACATGTTGCCAGAGCTGAAATATATATATATATTTTTTTTTATTTATTTATTTTTTTTTTTTTGTACATTTTCGACTCAAAGAAATGGCTCTGTCAGACGATAATATCTGTAATTTGTTTAATTCATCGGGACTTTGTTTGAAATTGGTCGTTTGATTTCCTATTATGTAAGCAATGTAATTATACAACTAACGTGTATTCGGATTTTGCTGCTTTTTCCCGCCAACTTTTCCCTCCGCTAAATTCATTTCTTTATTTCTTTCCTTTCTTTACGGTCTTCTATTTATCAACGTTTTTATCTTCATTCTTGTGATTTGTATTATCATCATGTTGATATTGTGATTATCATTTCTGTGATCATTATTCTTATTTTTTTTTTCATGATCCTTTATGTTTCTCAGATTTTTTTTCGTATAGTTCTTATTTCATCCAAAGTCTTTTTTCTATTTCCTTCTTTTTAAAATCATATCACATTAAAAATACTGGTAGAAAAATATGTGTCAAGTATAACTTATTTTTAATGCGATTAATTTTCCCGTTTTCTCCTTCCCCGTTTATTGCTAGAGTTAAATTCCGTAAAGAAAAAAAAAAAGACATCATCTGTTATCTCTTGGTTGCCATGGCAACGTGTAACCAACCTCCGTCTACATCAGTTTGTACTAAATTCCTCCTATTACGTGGATACATTTCCATTATTGTTATTATGCTTCGCCTTACCTTCGTAGTGCCTACTTAATTACATTTCCTTCCATCTTGACAACTTCCATTACCTCTTCCTTCTCGCCACGTAGTGTATGGTGTGTGGCACTGTATGTGTATAGTGTTATCCCAACGACTATTGTCCTCACAGAACCTGCATAGTGTGAGAGACCTGTCACCTGGAACCCATTACCTTTCAGCTGGTCACGGATTTGCGTCGCGTTTTGGAATATGATTATGTAAATTTGGCTAGATTACTTAGTTTAATTAACAGCGTGGAAAAATACTGAAAACGTTTTAATAAGTCCTTCCCTTTTTTTTACCCTATTTCATTTTTTTTTTTTCTCCTCTCTCTCTCTTTTTTTATATAATATCAATGAAGCATAGCCTGTCTGACTCGACTCGCATTGCCGGGCGGAATGTAGCCATAGCTAACTAAGGCTTTGAATATTGCCAATAATGGAGCTCATTAGCATTAAAACGACAGATATTTCACGGTTCCTCTGTGTGTGGGAGCTTGGTAAGAGCTATGGTGGTGCGTGTAAGGGAGGGGGAGGGGAGGGGGGGTGCTAATATGATGGTGAGTGTGTGAGAGGTAGGTAGGTCCTCGTCCCCTCTTCTCTCTCTCTCTCTCTTCCTCTCTCTCTTTCTATCTCTATCTTTATCTCTCTATCTCTCTATCTCTATCTCTATCTCTATCTCTGTCTCTATCTCTATATCTATCTATCTTCCTCTCTCTCTCACTCTTCTCCTCTCTCTCTTCTCCTCTCTTTGTGTCTCTCTCTCTATCTCTTTATCTATCTCTATCCCTGTCTCTATCTCTATCTTTATCTCTCTCTCTCTCTCTCTTTCTATCTCTCTGTCTCTATCTATCTATTTATATATCTGTCTATCTATCTATCTCTCTCTTTCTCTCTTTCTCTCTTTCTCTCTTTCTCTCTTTCCCTATTTCTCTCTTTCTCTCTTTCTCTCTTTCTCTCTCATTCATCTTCATTCCCTCTTTCTCTCTTTCTCTCTCTCTCTCTCTCATTCATTCTCATTCCCTCTCCCTCTCCCTCATTCTCTCCCTTTCCATCTCCCTCTCCCTCTCCCTCTCCCTTTCCCTTTCCTTCATTCCTTCTCTCTTCATCTCCATCATTCTCTCCCTCTCCATCTCCCTCTCCCTTTCCCTAATTCTTCTCTCTCTCTCTCCCTCTCCCTCTCCCTCATTCCCTCTCCTCACCCTCTCCCTCTCCCTCTCCCTCTCCCTCTCCCTCTCCCTCTTCATTCTCTCTCCCTCTCCCTCTCCCTCTCCCTCTCCCTCTCCCTCTCTCCCTCTCCCTCTCCCTCTCCCTCTCCCTCTCCCTCTCCCCTCTCCCCTCCCCCTCTCCCTCTCCCTCTCCCTCTCCCTCTCCCTCTCCCTCTCCCTCATTCTCTCCCTCTCCCCTCTCCTCTCTATACATAAACATCCTCACTCTCCCTCATCTGTTAAACAGAGTTTGTCAGATTCATTCCCTCAACCGAGTAAGTCCGCTGCCTCTGCCACAAGACCCGAATTTTGTAGCAAATTTCCGAGCCAGAGCAAGTGCTGGTCGTGGAATATGGTTACCTTCGAAGGGTTGCTGTCGCTGGACAGCTGATCAGAATCTTTGTTTGGAAGCTTCAGCATCGGTTATGGTTAGTGTTGTGTTTTTTGTTGTTTTCTTTTCTTTTCTAATCGTTACGGGTATTGTTGTTATTATTATCAGTATTGTTATGATTGTTAGTATTAGTAGTAGTATTGGTTTAGTCATTATTTACGATATTACTATATTACTATTATTATCATCACTGTTATTATTGTTACTATCACCAATATTGATTTTATCATTATTATGATCATTATCATTATTATTATTATTATTATTAATATTATTGTCTTTATCATTATCATTGCAAATACTATTATTATCATCATTATTATTAGTAGTAGTAGTAGTGTTATTGTAATTATTATTTTCATTATTAGCATTATCATTATTATCATCGCTGTCACTGTTATCATCAATATTATTATCACTATTATCATCATTATTAGTATTGATATTTTCATTATTATTATCATTATCTTTATTATCATCATTATCATCACAATAAGTATTATTATTATTATCATTATTATTATTATTATTACTATTATTATCATTATTATCATTATATCTATTATTACCAACATTATCAATACCACCATCATTATTAGTCATATCATCCTTCATCATAGCTCATTTACATTAATTTGTTATGTATTCAAAGCTATTTGTCATCATGCAATCATCATGCATCACTCACAAGCAAGATTATAAATCTCTACTGGCCATAAGTGCATTAACTATATGACATACGTGGTATCATTATGGAAAATGAAATTGGTTCTAAAGTGAGAATTTGCATGTAATTGCAAATATTGGTGTTTGTGTTATTACAGTATCAATATTAGCATTAATGTTAATACTAGTGATGGCAGTGGTATCGTGGTTATTAGTTGTAATAGCGTTATGATTGTTATTAATGTTAATGTTATTATCAATACCATCATTAAGTGTAGTAGTGGTTGTAATATTTGTGTTATCTTTATTGGTATTATCACTATTATAATTATTAGCATTGTTGTTGTTATCATCATTGTCATTATAATTATATTTGTTATTATCATTATCATCATTGTTGTTATTATCATTATCATCATTAACATCATCATCATCTCCATCACCCTTACCATCATGATTATTTTACATCATCAACATTATCATTAACATCATCATCATCTCCATCACCCTCACCATCATCATCATTATTCTACATCATCAACATTATCATTAACATCATCATCATCGCCACTGTATCATATTGTTAATAATAATTGAATTGTGAACATTGTAAATATTTATCATTTTGTAAATGAAATAGAATTTTTTATTGATCAACACAAGAAGCATTTTAGAAATCAATAAAAAAATGATTGAATTTTGCGATAATATTCTCATGATATTGAAGAAAGGTATTAAATCTCTAAAATGAAAATTTCGTTTTTATTAAATTAAATTTTATTTTGTTTCAGATTGACCCTTCAGGTTTATATATTCTTTCTGATTAAGATTATTGATAAAACAAGATCCGAGTTCCTTTTCTTAGAAGACGTGAAATTTTACTTGATTATAGTTGTGAGTTATATATGTGTTGTTAACTACAATAAATTCTGTTTTCCATATACATTTAACAAGTTGTATTCAACCGAAAACTCTTTTCTTCCAGATAATTACCAATTCTCGTTCTTATTATCTACGTAAGATGATCCGATATTACGTCATAAACTCTTACGTCTGACCTCAGATAGTATCTCCTTCCGTAGGACTTATCGCTAGGTTGTGAGAGGAGTCCAGTGCCCCGAGGGAAGGGTTTTCATAACCGGATGGCACTGGGACTGGAAATCGAGCGTTGGCGACTCGCTCAGCCAGCCGCCCGCGATACCCAGTCCGTTTCGTTGTGTTTGGGGAATGTGCGATACAGTGACTTATTATTATGCAGTGGTTTTGGGATTTTGTTTTTTTTTAGCCAGGGGGGGTAGTAATGTAAGATATGGTTATGTATGATTTTTTTATTGATGTACTCTCTTTCTTTCTTTCTGTCTCTGTCTCTGTCTTTCTGTTTCTGTTTCTCTCTCTTTCTCTCTATTTCTCTGTCTCTCTATCTGGAACCCGCGCTGTCAGATTGTATTTCTATATTATATGCGTTATTGCATTCTATCATCTTTCTCACATAGATATATGCATATATACATATATGTGTGTGTGTGTATATGCATATATATATATATATATATATATATATATATATATATATATATATATATATATATACATATATATATATGTATATATATATATATATATGTATATATATATATATATGTATATATATATATATATATATATATATATATATATATATATATATATATATATATATATATATATATATATACATATAAATATATATATATATATATATATATATATATATATATATTATATATATATATATATATATATATATATATATATATATATATATATATATATATATAAATATATGTATATATATATATATATATATATATATACATATATATATACATATATATATATATATAAATATATATATATATATATATATATATATATATATATATATATATATATATATATATATATATATATATATGTATATATATATATATACATATATATATATATATATATATATATATATATATATATGTGTGTGTGTGTGTGTGTGTGTGTGTGTGTGTGTGTGTGTGTGTGTGTGTGTGTGTGTGTGTGTGTATACTATACACACACACCAAAATACTTATCCAATCTAAATACATGTAAACGAGACGCCTGAAAAAGCGATCGACCATCTTCCTCTAAAACCCCTCACCGGTCGCCATCACCTCTTCCCCATACAATGGACACAGCGAAGAATCCCCTTTCTCAAAAAAGAAAAAAAAAAAAAAAAAAAAAAAAAAAAAAAAAAAAAAAAAACTCTCTGGCAATAACTCCATGAACCCGGCAACACAAATCAGAGCTCATATCAATCTCCGTAAAAGCTAACGCCGAGGAAAATGGAAAGAGGTGTGACATTTCCCCGCCTCCCTCTTCCTGAACCTGAAGGATTGAAATCGTCCTTTTAGAAGTCATGCCATTAAGAAATGAAAAAAAGGGGGTGGGGGGTTAGGGGGTGGGGGAGGGGGTTAGATGCTTCCCAGAAATTACCGAATGGCTAGTATATATCGGAAACCACTTGAGGGTAAGGTCAAAATGGTATATATCCACTCTGGAGATGAATAAAAATGGTAGTGCCAGCTTCCTCGAGTGGTGAAGTGGTGAATTCAGATAGATAGACGGATAGATAAAAAAATAAAAAATAAAATTAAATGTATATATCAATGTACAAAAGTTTGATATAGATTTGACGGTAGATCTATGGGTAGAAATAAAAACGGTGGTGCCAATTTCTTTCAAGGAAAATTAAAATAGATAGATAAAAAGATGGATACATAAATAGATGTTTTTTTACGTATATGATAAGGAATAAAGGCTAATGGTAGAACTCTGGATAGAAATATGAATAGAAGCGCCAGTTTGGTTAGTGGTAAATTCAAATAGACAAGTAGATAGATAGATATTTGTTTAATGAGTACGTTAGTTGATAAAAAGAAATGAAAGATTTAATGGTACCAGAGGAAGATGTCATGACATATGAATGCATTATATCTAGAACACGGTGATATAATGAATAGTATGAAGGCGTTGCAGATACAAAGGTTGTTCATTGTTCAAGGTTGACTGGAATTATATGTATAATTGTTATGCAAGGAAAACAGTAATAATTATGGGAATAATGGTCATGATGATGATAATGATGATCAAATTATGATAGTATCAATGAAAACAGTAATGATAAAAACTATGGTGAAAATAATTATAGTAATGATTATGATGGTAATAGTAATGATGATGATAATGGTGATGATGACGATGATGATAGATATAGAATTAAAAATTAAAAATCGTTGCAAAACAAGCCTCAATTTTAGGAATATATCATATGAAACACCAAGTACGTTTATGGCATTTCACAGCACTTATATTTTTTATTCTGCAATTTGCAACATATTGGAAAGAAACTCATTTTTTCCAACCCGGCAATGAACTGTTCATTTAGATTCAAAACTAGCTTTGACGAAAATGGGACGCAATAACACCTTATTTTTTAACACTTCGCCCAACCAGATTAGGTGTTTTTCATCTGCTTCCAGAGAGAGAGAGAGAGACAGAGAGAGAGAGAAAGAGAGAGAGAGAGAAAGAGAGAGAGAGAGAGAGAGAGACAGAGAGAGAGAGAGAGAGAGAGAGAGAGAAAGAGAGAGAGAGAGAGAGAGAGAGAGAGAGAGAGAGAGAGAGAGACAGAGAGAGAGAGGGAGAGAGAGAGAGAGAGAGAGAAAGAGAGAGAGAGAGAGAGACTTTTTTATGTGTAGTAAAAGCAGCTTTCGGCGAATGTATTGCAAGTATCTTAATGATACGAAAGATATCATCGCAGTAAATGACCTAGCAAGAACGAGATACAAATTCAAGAAATAACAAGGATAAGGGTGTAACTAAATGTTTTTACAATGGCCATAAATTGTTTAGCCCCGCCATAAAAGCATCACCAGTCATTTAGATTTCGAATTTATTATGTTTGGCTGTGATAGGATCCGATTTTACGTCACGAAATCGCCTTTTCGTTAGAGCATGAACGGTGCCACCTTTTGAAGGACAATAGCTGTGGGAATGTGGTACCATGTGACACCAATACCCTGACCTCCGTCTCCTCACCCTGACTTGACCTGACCTCCGACAGTGGGCAGGATTCGAACCCACTCGCATTGGAATTCTTTGGTCACTAACAACATGCACTGCCACGATACGATACCATGGCGGCTCACCTCTTCTCATTGCAAGAATAAGTTGCAAGCTGTTAGTCATGGTGAGATGCGTGACGGCTGGTGTTGTTGCAGATAATACTTGACGCAACTTCTGCAATATTGTACTGAATGTTTGCCTTTCAACGAATTGTTTGAAAAAAAAAAATATTGTGAATAAAGAAACACCAAAAAAACAGTTTTAAAAATGGATTGAATTAGAGAAACATTAAGTACACTGACACACAGAGGATCCAACCTTTAAGAGACTTTTCATGTTATGTTGCAATATCAAGTTGAAAATTCATTCTGTCGCGTTATCTTCTTCTCTAAATACCATTTTTACTTCATAAAAAGCAATACTTGGTTTAGGTATAATCTTAATGCTACAATGCTTTTAAGTTTTCATATTTTTTTGTTATCATGGATTTGGCAATAGTTTAGGATAAATTAGTATTATCAGAGTATTTGCTTGCAATAAGTAAGTAACTTAATTTGGTTGAATAAACGAATCAAATATTTTATTTTCTCGTCCTTTTCTTTATTTTTTTTTATTATTATTATTTTTATTATTTTGATAATCACTAGATTATCACTATCACCATCATTAAATCATTACTATTGTCCTTAAATCATCACTAATGTTATCATTACTACAATTATTGTTGTTTGTCGTTATTATTTTAATCATGGTTATTATCATAATTGTTATCATTACCATTAATAATTATTAAAATTATGATCATTGTTAAAGCAGTATTAGCATTATTATTAATACCATTCTCATCATCTTATAATAATCATCATTTTCAATCATCGTATTATCACTGTCATTAGATTACTACTATCATTATCATCTTTATTTTCGTTGCTATCATTATGAATACATTCTATCTCTTTGTAGATGGAAGTTGCAACATAAACAAGGAAACAAATCAATCAGCAATACACAATGTCTTTTGACAGGACAACAAACAAAGATGCAGGGAATTCTATGCACACAAACATTCCCTTTATATCAAGACTGTTCAGTATATTATTATCATTATGATGTGTCTGTGTCTTTGCGTGTGTGTGTGTGTGTGTGTGTGTGTGTGTGTGTGTGTGTGTGTGTGTGTGTGTGTGTGTGTGTGTGTGTGTGTGTGTGTGTGTGTGTGTGTGTGTGTGTGTGTGTGTGTGTGTGTGCGTGCGTGCGTGCGTGCGTGCGTGCGTGCGTGCGTGCGTGCGTGCATAGATATGTAATTAGATGTGTAGATTGACAAATAGATAGAAAAAAAGTAAACAGATAGATAGATTAACAACTATATACGGTTGGGACGCCAAGTGGAGGAAAAATAATTCCATATATCCGCTTTATAGTTGCAATAAAAGTAAAAGGGATTTGACTGGAAAAAAAAACACCAACACTTGTCTTGCGTTTTGATTTCGTAATGCAACTTCCTATGTTTTCCCTCTTGCAATATTATGTGTAACTGATTACATTCATATTTCATTTTTTGTCTCTCTTTATCTGATTGCTGTATAGAAAATAATAATAAACGACAATTAATATAAAATTAATACCGTTTTTCATCAGCCAATTATTTCATCATTGATAATTGCCAATTACTTTTAGAATAATTACGTGATGAACTATCAATGCAATTGTGTCTGAAATGAAGAGAAAGCGTATCGGAAAGTGTAAAAGCATTGCACTGCAACTCTAAGCCAAGACGGGAAATTGATTGCAATGTGTAAGAACCCCGACGGTCTGCAACATCAAAAGAGCCGACAGCTGAGTAGATGAAAATGTGATGTGATTGCGAGTGATAGTCATGCACGAATGTTTCCGTGCATGAGGGCCGACGCAAAAGCATGCAACGATAGGCAAGACAGACGTAGA
The DNA here is from genome assembly GCA_017312705.2 of Penaeus japonicus. Taxonomy (NCBI): domain Eukaryota; kingdom Metazoa; phylum Arthropoda; class Malacostraca; order Decapoda; family Penaeidae; genus Penaeus; species Penaeus japonicus. The sequence goes on from BOPN01001520.1 coordinate 229,111, forward strand.
ATTAACCTGCTCATGAAATGCAACATTTCTTGGTATATTTCCTTGAAATGTATTACCTTACCTAAACGACCCGATGATACAGACGTCAATAATAATACAGCAGTGTCGGTGGTATCGGCCGATTTCTCGAAAATCAGCTGATTCATACCCGATACCGCCGATATCAACAAGATATTAACTAGATCGCATATTACTCGTTGTAAGTTATTTTGTCAATCAAAAATTGAGTGTTTTTTGATAGTGATGAATAGTGGGTTATTGGTAATACTGAATTATTTAGTACACTATTTTGAGTAGATGGTATATAGTGATACGGAACATTTAGTAATAAGCACAGCCCTTACACAGGTTCACGCTGTATTCTACTGAAGGCTATGTGTGTCTAAGAATGTCGAATTTTTAATTATTGTAAAATACATAACATTGTTGGACCTTTTGTAAGTGTATTGCCATAGTATACACCTGTGTTATCAATTACAGTATTAAACTTTGCTAAAACATCATGACCCTGAAATGATTTTTTTTTTTTTTTTTTTTTTTTGTGAAACCTGAAAGGACTTTTTTCAATATATTTTCAATTTTGAATCTTTAGAATAAAATAAACAAAGTGGAAAAATATATTTTAGAAAATACAGTAAAAAAAAATGTTGAATAAACATAGAAAAATCCTTTGTTTGAAACCTAAAAGGAAATAATTATATTTCGATATACATTTCGAATTTTAAAATTTAGAATCCTACTGTTACTAAAAAAACAACATTTTAGGTTGAATGCACATGAAAAAGTGTTTTTATTTCATTTCCTATCATCAATATCGTAATTTATAATTTTACGCAAGTGTCCTAAGTGTTTCTATGACCTAAATCATTAAAAAATAAAAAATAAAAATCAGAAGACTATAGACATTTATCACCTAATCTACATCTCTTTTCGTAACTGACATTAAGACCAAGTTGCATCATAAACAAAACCTTTTTTCCTCCCAGCTGATGTTTTTGACGTCACGATGTAAACATTCGTATCTGCTATAAAATTCTAGATGAGCTTCCCCTTTCTCGAATTGTCCTTCTGGAACCATTCATTTGTTCTGCTACTGTGACTAGATTGTGCCAAATACTTCACGAAACTATGAAAGACATAATAGATTCATAGGCACTGTACAGTAATCAGATTTATTGATGGTGTGGAGTATGACATTACCTAATTACCTAATTTCGTCTCTCAACGCAAAAAGCAGTTTTGAATTCACGTTCTCCAAAATGAAATACAGGTGATTTTAATAAGCTTCACAAAATATGACTGGCCATCAAGAGCTTCCACGTCGTTTTTTTTTTTTTTTTTTCAGAACTCCCTCAGTATTTTAGTCCAGATTTTTTTTTTTTTTTTTAAGAGCAAATATGGCAGAAGCAAACTTTACAACGCAGTAAATAAAACGAAACAATCTTCTTTTTTTCAATGCATCTGAATAGTACATTTCCTTACCCAGAGCGACCTTAATTAAAAGCATCTCCTAAGATATATGATCTAAATCAAACATGTTTCTGGATGTTCGAATCAATAAAACAAAAAGTAACACCGAAGTCTGAAACAAGTACATAAAAAAAATCAGCTCATGCACTGTTGCATATTGTTGATATCTCACAGACTCACCAGTGTTCAGGGTTTGGCATTTGCACTCTCGATATCTTAACGAACCACAAATTCTTTCTTTCATTCACCAGTCTCTCGTGTGTGTCTGTTCTTCCGTGATCTTTGGTATATCATAAAAGAACATAAAACAAGTCTTTGTTATTACAAAACAGAATGAAAAAAAAGATAGATAAATAAATAAATAAAATAGGAACATAATGATAACCTACATTGTACAAACAGGTCATTTACCAGTACGACAGAAAGATACAAAGATAGATAGAACTTCCATTAAGTTCCTTTGAGACCAGAAGGGTATACACCTGATAGTGGAAATTCCATAAAACGTTCGATTAAAGTTTCATTCTTAACTTGAAGGTGGCGGAAAAGGTGCTACAGAAAACAAATACGAGAACTTATATGGGTTATTGCGGAGAAAAAAAAAGAGTTTTCTCGGAATAGTAGGTAACATAAACATAAAGAAAACACAATACTGAAAAGCGAAAACATGTGTGCGTGACTATGTATTAAAGAAGATGAAAACAGAGAGGTAATACAAGCGAAAAAATAGACGGAGAACACAGAACGATGGGAAAATAGACAGACCTAATGAATAGACGAGAAAAAAAGACCAAAAAACGATAAATAGGGGGAGGGGGAAGACGAGAGAAACAGTGAGAGAATCAAAGATAAGAACAAGGACATAAAGAGGGGAAAATTGAATCAAAACAAAGAGATGAAAAATAAACATAAGTTTGGATAGTCAAATCAAACCTACGGAGTCAGAAAGTGAAATAAAAAGAGAAAGAGGGAAAGATAGATTAAATGAGTAACAGAGAGAGAGAGAGAGAGAGATCAACGATATATAGACATATATAACATAAGAGAAGAGAGGGGGAGGGGGAGGGGAGAGGGGGAGGGAGAAGACGAGGCAAGGTACTGGGGATTATTTGTCTCGATAACACAAAGGGCGTCAGTGCTTATGTCAATCACTTTCGAATGCCCATCAATGCCACCATCGTGTCGTGCTACAAACTGGCATACGTTATCATAATACTCATCCAAGTAGATAAGCTGCTAAGTGCAAAAACCTCATTAACATCTATTTTCGCCGATATGCATCACAATCGCAACCATTTCAAAGTACATACACACGCAAGGGCAAAGTCACAGATCATATATCTAGTATCCAATGTAGTAAAAGGCCTATGATCATGCAAATTAAAAACGTATATGAAAGGTTCTCTTTTATATATATAAATATATATTTATATGTATATATATATATATATATATATATATATATATATATATGTGTGTGTGTGTGCGTGTGTGTGTATGTGTATATATATACATTGCATAGATAAAATAAACACAAATTATGGAAATTTCTTTCAGTCAGAACACTCACTAGACAATCCCTAGTCATTGTGCTTTGTCAAGCTATAAATGTCTTTTATATACAGGATATCTGACAGATAGAATTATACACTTCACACACGACTCGTCATGACACCGCAATGGTAGCTGTGGACACGACCTTCGCTACAATTAATTTAATTGTTTTAAGATGCTTAAACATATTCCTGTTTTATTTGATACGTGAGATACATAAATATATTCCTATGTTTTCACCCTAACTCTAAATAAGATATAACAAAGATATTCGGATCTATATATTCCATATATTCTTTTACGAATAGATAGATTACCTAGTTATGTCTAAATTGTTTTAATTCTGTGATCTAGATTCAGCAATGCCTTA
>BOPN01001520.1:237504-242504 GCA_017312705.2 Penaeus japonicus
TCAGTTACTACAATTACCTTATCATTATTGTTATTATTGTTTCTATTATTATTGCTATTAGCATTATCATTATCATTATTATCCATATTATTATCATTGTCATCATTATCATTATCTTTACCATCTTTATCATTATTATCATTGTTGTTATAATTTTCATTATTATTATCTACATTATCATTATCATTATTATTGCTATCATCATCATTACTATTACTATTATCATTATCATTACTATTATTATTGTCATCATTGATACTATAATCATTATTGTTTTTTTATTATTGTCATTGTTATTATCATTATCTTTATCAACATTATCATTACCAATATGATTAGTATTACCGTTATTATTATCATTACCATTATCATTATTATTATTATTATTGTTATCATTAAAATCATTATTACCATTATCCTTATTATCATTATCTTATTATTGCCATTATCATAATCATAATCATTATCATCGTTATCATTACTATCCTCATTATCATTATTATCATCATAATCATATTTATCATTTTCATTATCATTGTTATCATTACTATTATCATAATTATTATAGTTATCATCTTTATCATCAAATACCTTCACTCTTCTGTATTTCATTTTCTTTGTTTTTAACTTCCTTCTTCATATCAGGAAAATATCATACATGAATCGTAAGGAATAAAAAGTGAGAACAAAAAAAATCAAATGTTTACCATGAGTAAAGTAAACGTTACATTGTTTTCCTTCTGTTCTTTCATATGCCAAATTAGCTTCATTGATTTTCTTCTCTTCTCTTCTCTTTCCTCTCTTTCTCTCTCTCTCTCTCACTCTCTCTTTTCCTCCCTATCTCTTTCTCTCTCTCTTATCTCTTTCCATCCTTTCTCTCTCTCCCTCTCTCTATCTTTCTCTCCGTCTTCTTTGTCTCTCTCTTTCTCTCTCTCTCCCTCTCTCCCTTTGTCTTTCTCTTACTTTCTCTCTCTCTCTCTCTCTCTTCTCCCTCCCTCCCTTTCTCTATCTCTCTCTAATTTTGTTGTGAAAAATTATATATTTATGAATAAAGTTCAAGTGAAATTCATTAGTGATATAGACTTAGGAAACATTTTTAATTTGATTATCAATCTATAACGGACAGATAGAGAAAGATGAATAAATAAAAAACGGTAACCTAGATATGATTCTTAGAAACATAAATAACATTATATAACTTATAAAAGTCTTTGCGTTTCATAAATCCAGACAAATTTCTCATTTACATTTACTGATGAAAACCTTCTAATTTTCCTTTGAGAAAATCTCATAAACATGCAAATAATTAAGAAAGAACCTCGTAAAAAATATGGAAAATAGATAGCAAACAAAACACGATAAAAAAAGTGAGAATTTTTTTAAAGAATATAAATAAATAGCTTTCTGTGATTTTTTTCTTTCTTTCTTTCTTTCTTTCTTTTTTCTTTTTTGAAAAGTAATCCAGTGACACATTTTTGCATCAACGTTTTGATTGTGTGTGTACCGACAGTCTCGAGTTGAATTATTAGCAAAGAAATTCCTAAAAGTCATGCAATTTCTCGGACACATAGAAGCTTTCCACTGCATGATCGCTTCCTAATCTTCTTATGCATGATCAGCTAAACAAGGGACCCGCACGTGGAAGAGAATAATAATAGAGGGAAAGATAGAGAGAAAGAGAAGGAGAGTATATAGAGAGAAAGAGGGTATGTAAACAGACATAGAGAGAGGGGGGAAGGAAGAGGAAAAGAGAGAGAGAGAGAGAGAGGAGGGGGGGAGGGGGAGAGAACTGTGATTTAATAAAACATTACACGTAAGAAACCTTGTATATATGTGTGAGTGTGTATGTGTGTGTGTGTCTGTGTGTGTGAGTGTGTGTGTGTGTCTGCAACATATGAATCCAAAGGAAGTTAGATAATTATACAACTGACATTTTAAATCATGATACATCAACCAGCTTATATTAATGATGATGAAAATGAATTAAAAGAATAATAGGAAAAATATCATTCAGCTTCATTATCTGTATTCACCTTGTCATTTTTTTTTTTTTTTGTTCCTTTCTTTCTTTTTCCTTCTTCAACTCAACGAGGGAAAGGGTTGCATGACACTCCTCTAATGTCAAGAAGTTTAGAAGTTTAGAGATTAGATTCAAGTAAGAGCAAAGATAAAAGAGAAATAAAAAAAAATTGGTTTGAAAGTTGACAAATATTTTACGCTGTTTAGCTTTCACAGTTTGATAAATATATAGAGCACTGGTTTACTGACGGATGAAAGCGTGTTCTCATTATATCTTTTGTATATATGTATATGTATATATAAGTATATATATATGTTTATATATATATATATATGTATGTATATATGTATATTTATACATATATATATACATATATATATAATGAGATAGGCAAACAGAAACAAAGACCAAGAAAGAGGAGAGGGTGTGAAAGAAAGAGAGAGAGGCACAGAGAGAGAAGTAAAAAAAAAACATCAGAGTTGTGTAAAACTTTATAAGCATTTACATAAATAACTCAAGTTGGCAGTTTATATCATTTGCATAATAAATCAAGCAAATATGAAGAGAATTTATCTATCATAAGAAAAAAAAACTTCTATCTACTTATCTGTATCTAAATCATGACTTTATCTTTAACTTTAGATAGAACCGTTTACCTATTCATGTATATCTGTCTATCTACCCACTTGTCTATCCGTACAGTAAAGTTTCTCTATCTATCTACACTCACTTCCTACCTATCCGTTATCTATCACTCTACTTATCCAATTCTTGAGTAATGATGTCTGCTTGTTTGGGATGAAATATATACCACGAGAGTAATTTATTGTTGAAGACTTCACTAACTTCTTAAGACTCAGCCACCGAAGCAGAAAAAAGCCATTTTCCATTACTGAAATTATATTAGATGTCAATGTTATAATTATGTTTTTCACATAATAAGGAAGAAAAGGAATGTACAAGCTAAATGGACCTTTGAGAGGACTGATAGATAGATAGATAGATAGATAGATAGATAGATAGATAGATAGATAGATAGATAGACAGATAGACAGTGTTGAAAACGAACCAGTCATGTTACCCTCTTGAGAAAACTTCAGGTCGTAATCGGATAGGAAGTGGTGAAGGAAAGAGTTCCTTCACTATAAAAGTGTTTAATTATGCCACTTGCACGGTATGTTCGTATTTTTTTCGTGATTAGATTTTTAATTTTGATTTCGATTTTGAAGTTTGATTTCGATTTTGAATTTTGGTTTCGATTTTGAATTTTGATTTCGATTTTGAATTTTGATTTCGATCTTGAATTTTGATTTCGATTTTGAATTTTGATTTCGATTTTGATTTTTTATTTCGATTTTGAATTTTGATTTCGATTTTGAATTTTGGTTTCGATTTTGATTTTTTATTTCAATTTTGAATTTTGATCTCGATTTTGAATTTTGGTTTCGATTTTGAATTTTGATCTCGATTTTGAATTTTGGTTTCGATTTTGAATTTTGATTTCGATTTTGAATTTTGATCTCGATTTTGAATTTTGATTTCGATTTTGAATTTTGATTTCGATTTTGAATTTTGATTTCGATTTTGAATTTTGGTTTCGATTTTGAAATTTGATTTCGATTTTGAACTTTGATTTCGATTTTGAATTTTGGTTTCGATTTTGAATTTTGATTTCGATTGTGAAATTTGATTTCGATTTTGAATTTTGATTTCGATTTTGAATTTTGTATCACATTGCTTTTTTTTCGTTTAGTTTGAGTATGTATAGGTTCTTAACTAGGATCTCGCTTGTTACGTATCTGCAGTCAGTCTTCTATATAGAGGGAATCTGATTGTCACTTAGATAGATAGATAGATAGGTAGGTAGAGATAGAGTGATAGGTAGACAGATAAAGAAATAAGAGAAAGAGACATACCGACATCCAGACAAACAGATAAGATCAATAGCAGATATGCAGACGGACACGCAGGCAGTCTAGCCATTTCATTCCTCGAAAACCACTTGTCATCCGGTCGCAAATTTCTGCAGACTTCTACACACCACTTACCACTGTTTGGCGTCTGTTACTGCAATGCCTTCACACTTAGAACCTTAAACATGCTTACCGTGTGCATATTTACTGGAGTCTTCGGAATATGTGGATACAATGGAATAGCTTGTGGAATGAGGGATTCTCCTTAGACAAGTTTGATAAGTGATTGAAAGCAAGCATTGGGACCTTAGTAAGGCTATACTTCTTTTGACACAGCTGTGTGTGTGTCTCTCTCTCAATATACATACACACAACACAATCACATCTATGATATATGTATACATGTATATATACATAAATATATATATACATATATATATATGTGTGTGTGTGTTTGTGTTTGTGTGTGTGTGTGTGTGTGTGTGTGTGCGCGTGCGTGTGCGTGTGTATGTGTCTGAATGTGAGTGTGGGTGTGAATGTATTTATACATATCTTACTATAGTATCATCATCGTTTATCATCCTCATTCCTATTTATACTATCATTACTATCATAATTATCATCACTTTATTTATCATTACATATCATTGTTTCTGTTCTTGTTATCAATAACATAATGACTACCATTACCATTACTAATAGTAGTATCATCATCATAATTACAATTACCATTAAAACTACCATTACTTTTCCCCTTGTTTGTTATTCCAGTCATTCTCTTTTAGAAGATGATTGCATGGCATTAATAGCAATTGCAATTAGAACCTGATTTTGATACTGGATTCCTTAAAGGGGTTTCCAAAAGGGATTTGATTATCAAAGGGATTAGATCAAATTAAAGAATTGAATTGTTGAGTCAAATTAGAATTATGAAATATTGTGTTCTGTTTCTGCTTTTTTTTCTTTGTCGTTCTTTTTTTCTTGCTTTCTTCCTTTGTTTTATCTATCGTTTGTAATTATTTTGTTTGTTTTTTATCCTTTTTCAGTTGATTACAAAATAGATCATG
>BOPN01001520.1:247504-250004 GCA_017312705.2 Penaeus japonicus
AAAAGAAAACTTATTTTTTCTTCGGTATATATGTCAGTGTCTGGTCGAGTTCGTCCACGCGACATTGCGTTCGTGCAGACTCACGCAAATGTGTGCGTGTTAGTGAATGCAGAATGACTGACCCATACGCATTCAACATCACTTCAACACGTCCCTAACGAGACTCCTGCTAGGATCCCCCAAAACAAGAGAATCTCTCCCAACGCCTTGGCCTTAGAGAGACCACAAAGAAGGAAAGAGAGATACCAAGACCCAGCGCATTGGTATCACACCGCCTCCTTCATCAACCATTATATTTGGCCACTATTTTTGCGTGTCATTAATCAACCCATTACTGACACTCTGCTGACGTTGATGGAGTGAAGAGCTGCGTGCTATCCTGTCCTTTTTTTTTAAAGGGGTTGAGGGGGGGGGGGTTGGAAGGAAGTAGGAAGAACCTTTATTTTTTTTTAGTAAATTATAGGATTCTCAAGATCGCAATCAAGTGTCTGCATTCAATGTCTTATTTTTTTTTTTTTTTTTTTACCCTTGTTCTGTCAGAAACATCAGCGATTTGCTACTGAGGGAAAATGATATGATGATATAGATATGATGTATCTATTGTGATGATATTTTCATGGTAGTGTTATTAATGGAAGTAATGATAAAGTAAGAACGATAGATGGTAATAACTATTATGATGATAACAATAATCATTATCATTGCCGTTATCAACATTATTGTTGTTATTATAATCAAGGATAATGATAATTATGAATATCATTATCATCGTCATTATCATCATTATTATCATCATTTTCATTGGTATGATTATCATTATCATCGTCATTATCATCGTTATTATCATCATTTTCATTGGTATGATTATCATTATCATCATTATCATCATCGTATTTACTGTCATTATCATCATCATTATTATTATCATTATCATTGTCATGATCATTAATATTGTAATTATCACAGTTATCATTATCGTCATGATTATCATTGATATCATCATTATTATAATTATTATCATCATCATTATTATTATCATCGTCACCATCATTATCACTAAGATTATTCTTATCATCACAATTTTGATTATCATTTATCATCATTCTCTTTATAACCTTTATCAATATTACTCTTATCATCAGCAGCACAACAATGATAATGATCATCATTATTGTAATAACAACAGCAATAACTTCATTTCATATGGTTAGTTCTCACTTCACATTCACTTCAATTCACATCACTTAAAGTTATCGTAAAAGCAGAATTTCTATACCAATTTTTTTTTTTCTTTCTTTCTTTTTTTGTCAGTTTTATTATTATCATTATTATTGTTGTTAATGTCATAGTCATTACATTATGTAGTTATCATTTTTTATTATTATTATCGTCATTGTTATTATTATCATTATCCTTATTGTCTTTATCATCATGATCATCATTATCATTATTATCATTAGCGGTTGCAGTTGTACTATCACTTTTATCATAATCATTATTATTATTATCCCCATCATCATCATGATTATCATCACGATTATTATAATCATCTTTTTTTTTATTCTGATTAGCATTTTTTATTAGTAGTAGTATCATTATCAATGTTATTATCATTACTATTGTTATTATTATTATCATTATCATTATCTCCTCCACCATTACCACCACTATCATCATCAAAAATAAATGGTTTTGTGCCGCAGACCCGTAATTGTTACTACCACCATTACCATTACACAACTCCCTACACCCACCCCCTATCCCCCACCCCCATCGTCAATACCTTTAATTGAATAATAGTTTTTTGTTTGTGTAATGCCGGGATCTCGTGACCACGGAGGGGGGAGGGGGGGGAGGGATGAGGATGGAGGGTTTGTTTTCAGGGTAGGGGGGGAGGGGGCATGGTGTAGGGGATAATAGGGGATAGAGGGTGGGTGGGGGTGAGGGGAGGAGAGGATAAAGGCATGGAGTAGGGGGAGGGGGGAGGGGAGGAGGAGGAGAGGATACAGGCATGGAATGAGGGGGGAGGAGGAGAGGAGAGGATACAGGCATGGAGTGGGGGAGGGGAGGGGGAGGGGAAGAAGACGATAGAGGAATTGAGAGGGGGGGAGGGGGGATATAGAGGATAGGAGGGGGAGAAAACGATAGAATCTAATATCAGAGGTTATGTCGGCGCACGCAAAAGGCCCATCGAAGGAGTATGAGTGAAAGCTTAAGTTTGCAATACTATGGTTGGGGTCCATGAGAGGTTTTCAAGGATGGGAGTTCATGACTGTGTTAGTGAATTGATGAGAGGGAGAGGGAGAAAGAGAGAGAGAGAGAGAGAGAGAGAGAGAGAGAGAGAGAGAGAGAGAGAGAGAGAGAGAGAGAGAGAGAGAGAGAGAGAGAGAGAGAGAGAGAGAGAGAGAGAGAGAGTGTGTGTGAGAGAGAGAGAGAGAGAGAGAGAGAGAGAGAGAGAGAGAGAGAGAGAGAGAGAGAGAGAGAGAGAGAGAGAGAGAGA
>BOPN01001520.1:255004-267504 GCA_017312705.2 Penaeus japonicus
GAACCTTCACCTTGTTAATAAGTGTCTGTCGCAGAGACACTGCCTGCAGGTCACTTTAAAAGGGACAGAGGCGGTGTTGGATCACATATGTCGTGGAACAAAATTCTCACCGCAATGGCCAGTCAACCATCCTATGCAAGTCTTATTCAGCTCCTGTTCCCTTAACTAATGGCCATTCCTACTCATTGCCATGGGAACTGCCCAATGGCGCTCGGATTACTTATACTGTAACAACAATAGGTCTCCACCCACAGTGTGTCGTGTCTGAGAGGGTCTCTTTCCTGGATTCGCGATCAGAGTTCTAGCATGTTCTAGCGTTCTTTCTCATCACTAATGAACCCTGTATACAATTGGACGTAAACAACACAATCTATCCTTGTTGAAAAAAATGAATGCATGATTTGCCGAATGGTTCACTTCATGATTTCTCTCCAAAAGCAAAACTCACATGTAGCTTTAACAACAGCTATTTTCATCGACTATCTGTGATATTTACCGGTACTTGTACTTGGCGTACGCGGCACGGCTTCCTAATTCTTATTTACAAACACTTATAATATTTAAGCAGATATTATTTGCATATAAAGTCATTATTTTGCGCTTCGATGATTCCATTGTTCCTAATGTTGGATATTACCAAATGCTGTTGCGCAAGAACTATAGATAGGACAACGCATGCGCATGGTTGAGTATCAGCTCCAATTAGGAGAACAGAGCCCTTAATCTTCTCGATCTTTCTTTTAAACCTCTTGTCATTTAGGTGCGGATTAGCTCGATCTACGCCAATTCCACCGTATACATTTCTCCCGCCTCTATAATCGCAGAGAGAGAAGGGTTAGGCATCGGCGCCAGTTAGCTAAATTGCTCCTGGGCGGGAAATCTACCTGTATCGAGACCGGCTTCGGCTTCGGCTTCGTCTCGGTACCCTAAATAACAATGATCATTACCCTCTCCGCCTCCGGCCAGTCAGAAACGCCGGGATTCCCGCGTACTCGTACTTGATATCCGTTCTCGCCATTTCCATCTTTATCGGCAAAATAACACGAGTCGGCTCAGTGCGGCTTCGACCTCCCCACTTTATCCAAGGTTTTCAATGCCATTCGACTCGAGACGCCCCGCCGCTCCTAACCCGTAACAGAGCTCTTGAGATTAGCCGGCGGGGATGCTGCGATAAGTGCATGTTGCCATTGCATAATAACAGGAGCGAGATGGACTGCAATTAGGCAGCGTATCCGCTTACAGCCATTCTTAGTGAGCATTTCTCGGTTTGTGTATTCATTGGTGTGTGTTACTTTTCATAAATGTTGGTATTTCTAATATGTCTGTGCCTCGTTGTTGTAAAAGGATGGATATACATGTATATACATAATAGTTTTTTTATTATATATGTACATATATATGTATAGAGAGGGAGAAAGACAACACGCATAATATATATAATATTTAACACATCCTGTACCCAATTCGAGTCCTGTGAGACCTTAGGTTTATAGAAAACATCGAAACAAAATTGAATTACGAATAAAGAAAAAAAAACACGAAAGCATAAAAAAACACATACACATGTACACCCGAACACAGAGGGGGGAAAAAAGTGAAGGAAATCATGTAGCAAGAAAGAGGTGGGATGATTTTTCTGTTGTGAACTTACATGTGCATATAATAGGATTAAGTGATTCGTTTTATCAAATTTCATATGCCGGGAGTGGACGCGGCAGTGTTAGAATTCTGTGCGTGCCATATTACATGAGGATTCCAATTTCATGCAAAGCCCCCCCTGACATTTTTTATTTTCTTTTTCATTCTTTGAGAAGCAATGGAAACGCAATATTCAAACTGATCTTGCTTTTTTCGAAATAGAATTTCTATGTTTGTTAACGTCGTTTTTTGTTTTACTTGTCTGTGTGTCTGTTTCTCTGGCTTCCTCTCCCTGTCTGTATGTCTCTAATATCTTTCTTAATGTCTTTATTATTCCACCAAGTTAGATGTCTCTTAATCTCTTCTACTTTCTACCTTTGTGTTTGTATTTCTCTCTCTTTTTTATTCTTTTCTATCTATATATTCATCCGTCTCTCTATCGCTTCTCCTATACTTTGTCTTTCTCTTCTCTAAATTTTATTATCTATCCCCCTTTCTCTTCTCATCCCTCATTTCCATACTCTTTCACTCCCTTATCCCCCCCCCCCTCTCTCTCTCTCTCTCTCTCTCTCTATCTCTCTCTCTATCTATCTATCTATCTATCTATCTCTTTCTCTCTCCCTCTCTCTCTCTGCCTCTTTCTCTCTGCCTCTCTCTCTTTCCCTCCCTCTCTTCCTTTGTCTCCTTTGTTTCCTCTCGCTCTCCATTTCTCTCTATCCAATCTAAACCAAAAAATAAAAAATAAAAATAAAAAAAATAAACCTCATATAATATAATAAAACAATGTCCAATCTATAGAAGAGCTCGCCGTTGCATCGTTCAACACGGTTGAAAATACACGTGAGATACACATACAAAAAGGTGTATATTGAAGATACACTCTAGATCGTGTATGATAACGCTGAATCACGAAGGAAAAAAAGGTAATTCATAATGCACCGAAGTTCCTAATGGTGGAAATGAGTGTGTTCGAGTATGTGATGTTCTTTCTTGTTATTGCTATCTTCTGCATATGGTCAGTTGGTGGTAATTAAAAGGATTACTCATGTGGGCGTATCAGAGGGTAGGTTTCACAGCTGATACAGTAATTTGGAACGTGGAGACAGAAAAGGTTTTTGTCTATTATGTAATTCAGATTAAAAAAAAACAAAAATAGCAGCCGTATTCTACCGAAGAATGATTAAATGTTTAATGGAATGGTACACTTCCCAATGGTTTCATCAACCTCTCCTGAATCATGGTACTATTCCGGAAACAGGTAATGTTCTAGGAGAAGAGTTAGTTGCTCTCTCTTTCTTTCTTTCTTTCTTTCTCTCTCTCTCTCTCTCTCTCTCTCTCTCTCTCTCTCTCTCTCTCTCTCTCTCTCTCTCTCTCTCTCTCTCTCTCTTTCTCTCTCTCTCTCTCCCTTTCTCTCTCTTTCTCTTTATCTCTCTTTCTCTTTCTTTCTTTCTCTCTCTCTCTTCCTCTCTCCTTTATTTTCTCTCTATCTATCTATCTCTATCTCTCCCTATCTTTAACCCTCCCTCTCATTCCCATTCTCTTTCTCTCTCCCTCTCTCTACTTCCATTTATCTATTCATCTATCGACACTATTTATCAATCAATCTATCCGCTTATAGACCCATTCATCCTTCTACCTATCTATCTAACTACAGATCTCTTTCTCTCTTCAAATCATTCCGACTGACGGACTCGTGAGCGTCAAAATCAATGCATTTCTAAAAAGGTCATACTCTCTTAAATTCACTAAGGTTCCGAGTGGAGCTTCCATTCCTCTCTTCCCATTCCCTAAGCTATAAAAGAAGGAAATAAAACGGAAGGACGAGAGAAGAGAAGGAAACGGACAAAGAGAAAATAGAAAATTATAGTAAGATCGACGAAAACTTCAAAAGGCAATCACATCAAAGCTTGAAATATTTCAGGGCTGCAAGAGGACTGAGATCTGTAAGAATTTTACAACCTCGATATGAATATTAACACAGTTATTATGTAGCGCGATCAAAGGACGAAATAGATCACAGAGAGGAAGAATCTGATAGGTAGTGAATTATGAAAATATGTGCGATCTACATAGGAAGTGTATAATTGGGATTAAATAATTTGACAGAGTAAAGAGATTTCGATTGAATCTTCATGTAATTTTCATGGAGATATAATCGAAATGCGCGTCGTCAATTTCATGCGAAGTTCTTCTTTCTGATTTACTCATTTTTATACATTAATCACGGTGAAGTTTGTTCTCCTACAATCTAGCCAATCTAAAGGCAAGACAGACGTGGCAAACAAAGATAAGAGTAAAGAATTGATCAAAAGACAAAAACAAAAACGAAAGAGCTTGTCAAAAATATCTTATATTCTTATCCAATAGCACACGCCCTTACTCCAGTCATTTTTCCCAATTAGACAAATCCTTTATGCGTCAGCTATAAGGAATCTAATCCTACTTCGACCTCAAGGGATCACGTGGAGTGTCTCTTCATCTGAGCTTGAGGGAAAAAAAATTAAGAGTCTTAGATCCTTTCTAGACGGTTTTCCAGACGCTCGGTTTTTCTCGTCTGATTCCTCTTCTTTTTCCTCTCTTCTTCTCTAAATATTCATTGACAGTTGATCATTCATTTCTAATCTTTGTCTGTTAATCACAAAAGGATTTAATTTCTATCTCTATCATTCCTTGCCTTATTTAGTTACTTTTATAGAATAACAAACCGGTTTCTCCATAAAACTGCCATTGCCCCAGTTTATCTCTAAAGTTTTTTTCCTTCCGGGAATCTATTATTTCTCCTCATTAACAGTGCATTCATTAAAGAATAACATAACCTTTTAAGTCATTATGATCAAGAGAAAAATACTCGTAAAAAGAAAGGTTTGGTATTCAAAAAAGTAATTAGATCGAACGTTTACACAGATTTGATAATAGGTTTGTTTAATCTATTAGTAGTTGATGGATTATTTAAGGTCACTGGTGTTATCTCGATGGATGGGATTACATTTGCAATATTCATAAGTCTAGCTTTGACTTAAAATATAAAAAAAATAATAAAATGATAATAATAATGCAGAAAGACAAGCGTCAAAAATTTATCCGCAATGGATATGAAAATGACTGAAACTTTGCAGGGCTTTTTGGTTCACAATAAAACCGATTTCGGAAGAACGAATAAACGTAAAATCTTGCATCGGATATGGAACGACAGAAGCAGTTGCACCTTCGGAAATACACAGACCAGCTGGAGGAAAATTGTTTCTTCCATTTTAACATCAATCGAATTATTGAGTCTTATGAAATGTGAAGTGCTTACGACTTATTATTCAAATAAACTGCAAAATAGATTAGGAGGGAAAGAAAGATATATCAAGAAGAAGGAAAACCGAGATGAGAAACTAAAGAAGCATAGAGAGAATACACAGCAAACACAAAGAAAGAATTGGTATAGACTGTAAACTCGAAACAACGAAAAGAAAATAAAGAAAAAATCCCTCCCCCTTAAACCAAAAAAAAAAAAAGAAATACCAACAAATAATATATATATAGAGAGAGAGAGAAAGAGAAAAGTGAGAACACAATGGAGAAGGAAAATTGAAAATATACAGTAAAACAGAAAACAAAGCCGGAGAGAGAGAACTGGGCTTTAATAGGTCAGGCTCAACGACCAATCAGAGGAAGGGAGTTGCAGGTAACACGGAGCCGCCGCCACGACCTCTACAATGTTTCCTTTCCTCAATGCGAATATATGATTGCAAGAATACACGCGTATGAAAGAAGTTGCTTTTCTCTCTCTCTCTCTCTCTCTCTCTCTCTCTCTCTCTCTCTCTCTCTCTCTCTCTCTTTTTTTTTTTTTTTTTTGCCTGGTGTTTTGCTTTTGATAATGTTTAGACTTTCAAGCTATTATTATTATATATACATGTGTGTGTGTGTATATATATCTATATACATATGTACATACATATATATTGTATGTCTATATGTATGTGTGTATGTATATATAGAAAAAAATTTCCACGTATGATAGAACAGCAAGAAGTGAGTGTTTCCCTTCAATTATTTTCTTGCCTCTGTCTCCCCTTCTCTCAACACAAAAGAGCAACCGGACACAATAGAAGAGTGTTTGACTTGCCATTACTAAGTCCGTATACAATCCTCGTCTTTTTTTTCCTTTCAAACGACAAAAAAAAAAAACGAGAGTAAGTGGAAACCCATTAGCAGAAATTCAACGTGATGATGAGTATCAAAACCTTTAACTAGATGTGTGTGTGTGTGTCTGTGTGCGTGTTTGTGCTTGTGTGTGTGTGCGTGTGTGTGTGTGTGTGTGTGTGTGTGTGTGTGTGAGCGTGTGTGTGTGTGTGTTTGTGTTTGTGTTTGTGCTTGTGCTTGTGTGTGTGTGTGTGCATGCGTGTGTGTGCACCATATGCTGCGTTTGTATGTTCACGCAAGGACGGCCGTGTATGTAAATGAATGATCTCCATCTATTCACGACCGCCGTCTTCCCTTCCGTCTTCGCATTCTTCGTACGCGAGCCAAGAGGAAGGAAGGAAGGGAGACAGGGAGTGCATCCGCGCACGTCAACATACTCCGTGTTCGTCCACAGTTCACTCCTCGAGCGGCAAGGAGGCTCAGCGAGAGGAGATCCCCCGTCTGCATACTTGATCGGTTCGTCAACAGTGTGGGCAGCGGCAGATTACGGCGGATGGATCTGGCACTGATACAGCGGCGATGGCTCTCCATACGTGAGTGGCTGCAGCGGGTGGCGCTCTCAGCCACTCACTCCCTCGCTCTCAGGATGGGAGTTTGAGCGTTTTTTTTTTTTTTTTTTTTTTTTTGGGGGGGGGTGGGGGTGTTGGAGAGTCAGAGGGAAACGAAATGGATGTGTTATCTAGAATGATATTCGTGTCATATGACTTTATGTCCGGGAAAATTCAGTTGTCTAAAAGTGCGAAGCGACGTATTATCAACGCAGATACAGACAGAAAATATCTGATATTGTGTAATTTGCAATAAAGCCTCAATTCTTTAATATATTTCGCGACGAAATGTGAGTTTTCCTTTTTTCTTTTTTGTCTCTCTCTCTTCTTTTTCTTCTACCTGTAATTACGTGCCTCGATCTTGGAATAATGTTTTTTTCTACGGGGATCGTTTACCAAAATGATTCTTTACGAAAAAAAAACAGACAGATCAGTTATTAGTTAAATCAGAAATACATTATACCATTCCTAATTGTGCATATCATTAACACAAACCAGATTACTTTGTTGAATAACATTTAAGAATATTAAAGAAACAGCAAGGGTCAATGGCAATGTACATTAAAGACTTCAGAATACTTACTGAATATGTAAAAAAAAAAAATATTAATTACATTAGATACGAATAGTTAGTTTCAGTTTTGTAGGATTTATTGGTTCAGTAAATTAAATGATTAGTTGCAGTGAGTTTTTGTAACGTAAGAAAAACAGTATTGTTTTTTTTATAGTTGTCTCGGTTACGGTTGTATTTTTTACTCCACTCTATTCAAAGTTTAAAGTGATTTGGAATTCATGAACAAAGTTCAAAATTCAGAAGAGAATAAAATAAAAAATGCCAGTTTAGAATGATTGATCATCAGAATTTAAAAAAAAAAAAAAAATACAAGACAGATCACTATGATTTTAAAAAAATGAAATGACGAAGGGAAAATAAACGATCGCTGAAAAAATATATATATTTCAAAAAATATAAAGTGAGAGAGAAAGGAAAAAAAATTATATTAACATTCATTTCTATCAGGAAAGCGCAAAAGATTTCATTTTACCTTGTTTGAAGTATTTTCTCGAATGGAAAGAAATATAAAACATATAAAGAAATGTCGTATAATTTTGAAAGAAAATCTTATTTTCCCAAATGAAAAGTGGAACTAGCTATTGCTTTGGAAAAAAAATGGCTCCTTTGAAGTTAATACTTATAGAAATAATAAATTTATCATATCGTATCAGTGTCACCATCATGTTATTCTTATCACCATTTTATCATCATTATCATCGTCATCGTCATCTCCTTCACCATTGTCATTATCACTGTCACCGTTATCGTCATCATCATCGCAATTATCATTTTCATCAACACGATAATTATAATGACACCGATTATCATCATCGTCAACGTCACATTTTTAAAGCAACAGAAGCTGGATCATCATTGTGCTTCATTCAGAGCTTCAAAGCTAACAATTCGAAGCTAATGATTCGAAGCTAATGATTCGAAATTAATGATTCGAAGCTAATGATTCGAAGCTAATGATTCGAGGCTAATGGATCGAAGCTAATGATTCGAGGCTAATGATTCGAAGCTAATGATTCGAGGCTAATGGATCGAAGCTAATGATTCGAGGCTAATGATTCGAAGCTAATGATTCGAAACACAGGTTCGCCCGGTGAAGACTATTCGGACTATCATCCTCAGGAAATGACCTTACTTGACTTTGACCTTTGGCAATCGCATGATTTTTCATATTAGCAATGTCATCATTTTTGTATGAATATGATGAATTTCTTATCTCTTGGAAACCATGGAGATCTTGGCGGTTACATTTAACTGAGATGTAAGGCAGTGGGGTCGAAATTTAGTCATTCAGTTCTGTCGACCATATAACCTTACTGAAATCAAGGTAGGTGTACAAAAGGAGAAGATAGTGAAGTGATATTTGTCTATATCCGACTATCTATCTATATCTATCTATCTTTATATCTATTTACAATATTCCTTCCATAATTTTCCTTGTATTGTGATATATTGGACCTATACGGGCGACTAATTCTTCATCTTCAGGTATGGTTTAGTCATAATTCAGGTGCCCATACTTTGCATCGAGAATTTGTTAATTACGCGCAATGTTTTGCCAATTTGCAATGCTGATTATCCATGATTAAGGGGCGCTATGGAATGCTTGTCTGCAATAGTCGATTTATGCCGTAAGTGGATACTTTTTTTCTATCTTTGCAGTCTTCCATTATAATTTTGTTTAAGTGCAGGTTTTGTTTAAGCAGCCGTTTTGCTTAAGTGGGAGTATTTTGCTATATTCTGGAATTACTGCCTTAAGATCTTACACGATACATGCATATATGTTATTGGTCGGTAGATTTTGAACTTCTTGGGTGTCTCCGTATTTGAGCAGACAGGTGAGATGGGTACATGTCAGCATTATCATTTCATCATCATTTCAGAATACTTAAGGGCTGAAATACAGTGAAGTACGATTGAATGTTTCAGTCTAACGGACAGTTTTTCTCTATATAGTTTCTTTCCCTTCTTATGTTTTACGACCGTAACTATCAGAAGAAAGCAGATACGTTCCTTTTTTTCAATAAAATAATCATATCAAGGAATATCTCAAAAAGGATGGAATCATTCGCTGGGAAATTAATAACTCGCCAGTGCTGCCAACCGATGAATGATTTCCGTCTCCTATATTCCCGCTTTTGCATGACCAGTCTCGTGATTACGCAATAAAACAGTACTGAAGCTTTGGTTCTCGTCCATTGCGTCATTCCTGGGCAGTAGTACGGCTTTTGCTTCTAGAGATTTTTTCTTTTTTTTTTTTTGGCTTTCCTTTGAGAGATGGAAACCGTTCATTGAGGACGAATATGGTTTTAAGAGGCTTTCGTCCCACTCACTTCTTTTTTTCTTCTCAGTTTCTATAACTTTATTCTTCGTTTTGATTAGGTCTTTCTTTTTCACAAGTGTTCTTGTTTTTTTTAGCAATTATTATCTTTCTTTCCTTTTCTAATGTTTTACGTTCCTGTTTTGTTTTTTGTTTTTATCTGGCAACACTGTGTTAT
Source organism: Penaeus japonicus (assembly GCA_017312705.2). Lineage (NCBI taxonomy): Eukaryota > Metazoa > Arthropoda > Malacostraca > Decapoda > Penaeidae > Penaeus > Penaeus japonicus. Next base: position 264,451 of record BOPN01001520.1, read on the forward strand.
GTGAGGTTGCCAGGAACTGCCTCTGTTGTGGTACTGTTGACAATCATCAAGTGATTATCATATTAATTGGTACTTTATTTACAAGTGGCCATTGCGATAGTTTGGCCAATATAATTCAGTGCTAAAGAGAAAAAAGTAATATTTGTGGTATAATTATCAGGTCTTATGGCCTCTATTGCAAGTCTTTAAGTCGTCCAGTGTATATTACGCCTTCGCCAACATTTCAAATTGCAGCACGAAGTTTCCGGTATGCCTCACCTTTGTCCCATTGTTCATTCCTTGTGAAATCCCAACCACTTTCTATCTCACACTCCTATATGCATGTCAAATCGTGGTCAAGTCATAACATATCATTATTATTATTATTACCATCATCAGCGTCATCATCATTATCATTATTATCATCATCATCATCATTATTATTATTATCATCATCATTATTATTATCATCATCATCATCATTATTATTATCATCAGCGGCATCACCGTCACCATCATCATCATCATCATCATTATCATCATCATCATTATCATCATCACCATCATCATCATCACCATCATTATCATCATCATCATCATCATTATCATCATCATCATTATCATCATCATCATTATTATCATCATCATCACCATCATCATATCATCATCATCATCATCATCACCATCATCATCATCACCATCATCATGGTTAACATTATTATAGCAAAAATAAGTGTAATTTAAGTCGTGCCTTTGGAGATAACACAAGTGGAAAAAAATAATAACAAAAATTATCTTGATAGTAGTGATAATACTAATGAAAAAAAAATAATTGAATACAGTCTACACGATCACTCATATTATGCAATATATTTGATCGAAGAGAGAATACTTTATGGACCTTTACATGTGAACGACCGAAACCCTATAGTTATGCCATAATAACTTCTCTTGAATGACCCTCATACCTCGCAGATATGTTGCATAACATATATTGCATAACGCTTTTCCAGAAACGCCCGTTGATTGATCACTCGCGTAGTAATTATTAATTTCAATTTATAGATTACAGCAATTTGACAACTTGCATTCCCTTTTGAATAAGCGCTAGTGTACCCATTTTTTTTTTTTTTTTTTTTTTTTTTTTTTTTTTTTTTTTTTTTTTTTTTTTTTTTTTTTTTTTACATTGATCTCGGTCATGTATTGTGATTCTGATCATGTTGATTGTTATTATGAATTTCATTATTGTTATTATTATTATCTTTATGGAAATGATGTTAGGAATCATAAGTATTATTGTAACAACAATTGTAATAAAACTTGTAATAAATTGTAATAAATTGTAATAAAAATTGTAATAAAATAGATTCATTCATTTGCATTTGGACAGTGTACCCTTTTTTTTTTTTCTTTTTTCTTTTTCTTTTTTTTACATTGATCTCGGTCATGTATTGTGATTCTGATCATGTTGATTGTTATTATGAATGTCATTATTGTTATTATCATTATCTTTATGGAAATGATATTAAGAATCATAAGTATTATTGTAATAATAGTAGTAATAGTAGTAAGGATAATAGTATTAAGGAAAATAAAATGACGATCATGCATGAGTAAATATGATGATCATGCATATCATCTTGATATCATAATGTCATAGATAATAGTTAAAGAGATGATAATTCGAATTTTCAGGTACAAGATATTTAAAATATAATCAGTTGATTTACATTCTTCTAAGATAAAAGATACAATGAATATAGGCATAAGGGAGGAAGAAGAAAAGAGGTCGTGGTCAATGCCAACATTAGTATAGTATAAATGATAAAATAATATATGTCACTTCAACGTGCAAATCACTTTTAGGAAATTACACTTTTAGGAAATTACAGTGAACAGTACGTCATGTGTTTGGTGGTAACTATATTGTCTTTTACATCAGGAACATTTTGGATATGAATTTTCAAGAAGCCACAAGATAAAGTTGAAATAATTACAATGAAATAAATGAATTATGCTAGTTTAATTCTTGCCTTGATTTCCTCTGGTTGATAAATGCCATCTAACATTACGTTCTGACTGCTATTTGTAGCACAACAGTAGCGATTTTTTGGCACAGTGTTACCAGATGCAGAAAACACCTACAGGGGATTATGCTGTCGACCTTTCACTCGCCCTCGACTGTACTCGGGACTTCCCATCGCACTTCACGAGTCAATATATTATGCTGTCTTGCTCTTGATTGTTCTGCATATGCAACTTATAATCGTTATTGTTAGTATTAGATGTACACTCAATTTAATTCGTGCCTGGAGCCTTAATAAAGTTTATAAGGCAATTGGCACTTGGATCTTGCTGGCGTGGTTGCAGTGAATGCTATATTTCCCAGATGATTTATCTGATAAAGAAAAAGGAAACAGAATAATAACCTAAGAGAAGACTAGAACAACAGCAGCAATAAGATAAAGGAGGAGGACGAGGAGATGTATAGATAGACAAAGAGAAAAAGAGTCAGAGAGAAGGCGACAGACAGGAGGAGAGAGAGAGAGAGAAAGAGAGAGAGACAGAGACAGAGAGAGAGCGAGAGACAGAGAGAGAGAGAGAGGAAGAGCAAAAAAAAGAGAGCGCGAGAGAATGCGAGAGAGAAAGAAAGCAACGAAAAACAAAAGAGATAGGCTATAGGACTGGCACCGACGCCTGATTTCCAGCTCGGGTCGGTTACTCATCCATGATAGAACGAGGACACTCTTCCTCCTCCAGCTGCTGGATGTGCCTCTTGAAAGACTTTCATAACCGCGTTAATATTTAAAATTCAATACGATAAAGTGGATGGTAATTTTCGTGCTAGTGGCGGTGGGGAGGGGACGAGGCAAGGGAGGAAGAGGAGGAGGGAGAAGATGGATGGATTCGGCGAAAGGGAGGAATGGAAGAGAAGTAACATGGAGGTTAGAGGAAAGAAAATTATCCAATACCAACGCAATTGGGTGTAAAATGGAACGAATCAATAGGGATCGAAAAGTGCACGAAGAAAAAAAAGAAGATAAAAAAAACTAAAAACTGAATTATACAGCAACG
>BOPN01001520.1:285004-288257 GCA_017312705.2 Penaeus japonicus
GGAGAGGAGGGAGAGGGAGGGGAGGGGAAAGCAGAGAGAGGGGAGTGGAGGGGAGGGGAAAGCAGAGAGAAGGGAGTGGAGGGGAGGGGAAAGCAGAGAGAGGGGAGTGGAGGGGAGGGGGAAGGAGAGAGAGAGAGGAGGAAGAGGAGGAGGGGGTAGGAGAGGGAGGAAGAGGAGCAGGGAGAAGGGAGGGAGGGAGGAAGGGAGAGGAAGGAGAGGAAGGAGAGGAAGGAGGGAGAGAGAGAGAGAGAGAGAGAGAGAGAGAGAGAGAGAGAGAGAGAGAGAGAGAGAGAGAGAGAGAGAGAGAGAGAGAGAGAGAGAGAGAGGCGAGCGGAAGGATAATCAGATTTTGTCTAAGGAACCAAATTTCCTGAACAATCGCTTAAGTTCGTAACCAGTCACGAAAGTTTTCAAATAAAAATATCGTTGTGTGTTTGACATGTCTTTGTAATGTCGTTTTGGTGTCTGTACTAGTATATGCCGTGATGGTAGATGATCATTTATATGTAAATGTGTTGTGGAAGGTACCAGCGATCGAGAAAGATGTCACCGAAAAAATATGAAAACAAGTCCATGCTGATGTAAGCATAGTAATTCATGACGCATTGTGACATATCTTTTAATTGTCTCGGCAAATCGCCACATTCCGCGCCAATGCTCTTAACAGCCAATCATACCAGTATCATATCAATAGCGTGGTACATAGCTCATCGCCGTTCATATCACAATGAGGGAGAGGGTGAGAGAGAGGTAAAGGCAACATAACTATATATTATTTTATTTCGGTTTGTATAAAACCCAGACTTATGATAATAAAGTAGAGCCCTAGATTTTAGCAGCTTTTCTTGGATAATGTATTATGCGTCCTTCTATTCCTTTCTGTTCATACGTCAATCTTTAGGATGCCATTACTATAGTTCTTGATATTTCGTTTCTTACAGTATTTGAACGCGAAGAGATGTGTTACTTCTTACAAGTAGTTATATCTAAAAAAAATCGTTTGCCTTAGTGCGTTTTGAATGTTACATTCTTTCATGGCTATTCTTAACTCTTATGTGCAATACATAACGTTCGTTGTGTACTATGGTTACATTTTGAAAATATATTTACATTTAGATTATATTTTCCAGCAATTCCACTGTACTGTAATTCCCTCTCATTATTTCGCCTTTCCTTTCCTTATCTTGACCCGGGCATTCGACACTACGTCGAGTAAGCCATCAAGCCTAGCACATTTCCCTCACTCATGTCACCTCACTTTCCCTCCTCGTCTCCCGAGAGAATGGGGAGGAAGGGAGTGAGTCGGAAGGCGAGAAGAAGGGATGGACGAAGAAAGAGAGAGGGAGAGGGAAAAAGGTAAGAAATGGATGAGTACGGAGGAAAGGGCGGTAAGTGGAAGAGAGAGAGAGAGAGAGAGAGAGAGAGAGAGAGAGAGAGAGAGAGAGAGAGAGAGAGAGAGAGAGAGAGAGAGAGAGAGAGAGAGAGAGAGATTTGAATTGACCTAGACTATCTAATCATCACCATACCCCCTTGTCTCACTGTACATTAAGTCCAAGTCTAAAGATTCAGTTCCTCCCACCACATGCAGTGGCCCCCTTTTCCCCTCAGAACGCGTTCCCTCGCAGCATGAGGCCAGGGGGAAGAGGATAGGATAAGGGAAGAGGGTCAGAGCGGGGTTAACCGTCACCTCCTTTGTCTTGAAGGACCGGTAATTAGGCTCTTAGCAGAGGTCAACTCGAGTGACCCCGGCTGACCCCTCCTCCATCTTGCGCCAAAGCATCTGCCAAGGAGCTCAGCCGAGAGCAAATGTTAAATTGGAACGAATCTGCGAGTCTAAGAAATACGAAGAACACAGGCAAATCATAAACAACTGAACAGCATGTATAGCGCAAGCAATTCTCAACATTTGGCATTGCTATTTTTTTCAATTTCTTTGATATTTTTGATCATCTTCATAGCATTGGTATATCTCTCTTACTCTACCCCAATCTCGATCTCCCTCTTCTCTCTATCTCTCTCTGCTCTGTGGGTTGGCGCGCTCGGTGGAAGCAACAAAGGGAGGAGGGAATGCAATTTCAGTAATGTTATCAATCAAGCTTGCAAGAGAAACAGAGATATATAGATAGATAGAGAGAGAGAGAGAGAGAGCGGGAAAAGGACTAAAGGACAAGGGGTACTGAGGAGAGGGGGCAGGGACCATGTGGGAGGGAGGGGGATCTTGAAGCTATAAGGGGTCGTCACCAGGGGTCAACAGTCCCAGCTGAACTAATGCTCGTCTGTTTGTGTTCCATTAACAGAGTTTAAGAGTGTAGGACAACATACGTGCGCGCGCGCGCGCACACGCACACACACACACACACACACACACACACACACATACACACACACACACATACGCACGCGCGCAAGCACACGCAGATAAACGACATATGTACGAACACACGTCCATGATTTATAGACTCTGCTTACACCTCTAGTTCTCTCAAATGCTGAGACCTGTGGCTGCGCTGCTTCAGGGAACCCTGGAGCCACTGCAGGGTTTGGCTGCCGAGCTCACTGCGCTGGAATAGGCGCCAGTAACATCCCTTCCCTCCCCCATAAAGCACACGCGGACCCTCGCAAGCCTTGCCGAGGCAGATCTTTCGAGAGGCACTTGAACCACTAGGTGAACACTGGCTCGGGATCGTACATGCTGTGTCCACCTCAAGTGGCCGCGCTGGCCAGGTGGTCCTCACTTGGCAGAGTGGAGGGAGGGAGGGAGGGGGCGATGGAGGACGAAGAGGAACGGCAAACGCTAAAGAAAGAATTGAGAAGGCAAGAGGGAGGAAACCAGGTAGGAGGTGAAGGGAGAACTAAGAGAGAAATCAGGAATAAAAAAGGGAATAGCGGACGGAAGAGAAACATAAATGAAAGCCTCTTGTTGCGAACGGCAGAAAGAGAGGCTCACCGCTTAATCCAATAGAAAACAATAAAAATGATGTACTTAATTCCTGCGTGAAGAGTCAGATAGCAAGATAAAATCGGTCAACCTTGACACGTTTCTCCGCTTCCAGCCACTTCCTCCTTCCTCCGACTGACTGGCCGCTTCGTTGCCCCTCAGAGTAAAAGAAGCAACCAGAATGTGTATGTGTATGTATATGTATATCTCTCTCTCTAAATATATATATATATATACATATATATATATATATATATATATATATATATATATATATATGTATATGTATATATATATATGTATATATATAAAAAT
>BOPN01001521.1:0-15000 GCA_017312705.2 Penaeus japonicus
ACGTTGCTTCTTGTGACGTCAGAGGATCCCGAACTTGGAGACGTTTTGGAAAGGAAATCCTGAGTTGGCGGAGAGGCTGCTGAGCTTTGTGGTTTTTTTGGCTTTGTTTGTTTGTGGAGAGAGATTGAGATGGTTGATAGAGTTGTTGTATATCATTATTGCCACCACTACCAATATCTGTATCACTATCACTATTACTACCAATACCATCACCATTCCTGCATCTGCACCACCATCACTACCACTACCACCACCACAACTACTACTACCACTTCAACATTACCATCAACAGAGCTGTCGTTGCCACCATTACCACCATCATCATCGTCACCATCATTATCATCACCACCACCACAACCACCACCACCATCATCATCATCCCCATCAATTTCATCATATCAAGCTAAACCCAACGAAACATATACACTACTATCACTTCACACACAAAAAAAAATCGGAACAAAACTCCATACAAAAAAAAAACAATATACAATAGCTACAAGAACAAGGCAGTCACCAATGATAATGACTGCAAGAAAAGCTGATCATTGCAGATACGAACACAAGATACACATGGTAATCCAAATGCCACTCTTCCTAAAACAGCCAACCTACTCCATACCCTTTCCTCTCAATCTGTCACTATCACCCATCTGTCACTATTCAATCTATACTTCATCATCAACAGGGCACCATAAGCATTCCTCATTGCCCGAGCGCTCTTCCGCGACTTGCATTGCAATGGCCAATGATGATTCCTGTGCAGTAGCGAACACGATATGCAATAATGTCCATGTAAATGTATCCATCATCTCTTGGTCACATGATGCTACTTCATATTGCATACTAATCACGGGGCTTCGGGATCTCATGGGTGGTGGGTGGGGTGGGGTGGGGGGAGGATGGGGGGGAGGGGGAAGGGGGAAGGGGGGGCGGGCGAGGAGATTCATCAGCTGTTTGGCATGGCGGAGTTGGTCGTTCGAGGTGAATTGTTTCTTGTTAGATTGGTAGGCAGGGCAGGCAGTTGTGCAGGCAGATGGGCAGGCAGGCAGATAGCCAGACAGGCAGCAGACAGACAGGCAGGCAGGCAGGCAGTCAGGCAGGCAGGCAGGCAGTTAGATATATGGGCAGTTAGATAGGCAGGTAGGTAGTTAGATAGGTAGGTAGATAGGTAGATAGGTAGGTAGGTAGTTAGATAGGTAGGTAGATAGATAGGTAGGTAGATAGGTAGGTAGGTAGATGGATAGGTAGGTAGGTAGGTAAGTTAGGATAGGTAGGTAGGTAAAGTTAGACAGGCAGGCAGGTAAGTGTCAGACAGGCAGGCAGCCAGACAGGCAGTGCAGTTGACAGGCAGGCAGGCAGTAGACAGATAGTAGGTAGATAGATAGGTAGGCAGGTAGATAGATAGATAGGTAGGTAGATGAGTAGGTAAGTAGACAGATAGATAGTTAGGTAGATAGAGAGATCGATAGGTAGGTAGATAGATAGATAGATAGATAAGTAGATAGATAGGTAGGTAAGTAGGTAGGTAGATAGATAGCTAGATAAGTAGATAGGTAGGTAGGTAAGTAGGTAGGTAGATAGATAGCTAGATAAGTAGATAGATAGGTAAGTAGGTAGGTAGATAGATAGATAGATTGGTGGCAGGCAGATAGGCATGTAGGTAGGCAGGCAGACAGATGGACTGACAGGCAGGCAGAGATGGTGACTGACAGGTAGGCAGATAGATAGATCGGATAGGCAGAAGATGACAGACTGACAGGTAGATAGACAGATCGGATAGGTAGATAGACAGATGGGCAGGGGTAGGTAGCAGATAGATAGATCAGGATAGGTGGTAGACAGATGTAGATCGAGCAGGTGAGATAGATGATCGACAGGCAGGTAGATCGATAGGCAGTAGACAGATGACTGACAGGTAGGTAGATAGATAGATGGGTAGTGTAGTGTAGTAGGACAGATGGTAGTAGCACTGCTTGCGACAGTATTAACAAGCAATGGTTATTGTTAGAGATAAATTGTATATAAGTAGGTAGATAAGTACTGCTGTTAAGTGTGATGATTATAATGTTTACGTAAGAATTTTGTGACATGGTTCTGCTTATTGTTGACCTTTTGTTCATGATTTATAAAACTTACAGACATATATAACGTTATTCAGTGTCTCTGTAATGTTTTCGATTATCAACATAGAAGAGATATATTGAAGGTATATGGATGAATTTGATAAAAGAAATATCAGTGTTGTTCTTCGTGGTCGTTATTTGAATTCGCTTTCACGTTTACGTAATTCAAACATATACAATCATTTCCTTTCTTATTTCAAGGAATTTGAAATTTTGAAATTCTAAAAAGAAAAGACTCGTAAGTAATTCATAAACATTTAAAGTGTCTCTTATCATATCTTTCGACGTTCCCCATCCTACTGCAAGTTGCAACGAAATATAAACTTGGAATCAGTCTTTAATAGTAATTAACGTATATCCTAATAAATAACTAATACGGATTTGCATTATTTACTTTACCTTTTTTTTCTTTCTTTCTTTCTTTTTTCTTTGACATGATCATCGCCATTGGATAATTAGTATATGATACATAACACAATGAATAACAAATTAGATCACATGACTCCTTATATAGCGAAAACATGAAGTGGACTCCATGACGCCATAGTTTTCGAATATGGAAATCGGTCGAAGATCTGTTTATGACGTCATACATTTCGATATATGAATTTCGGTCGAGATAAGAATGATATTCAGCAAAGAGAAAAAACAACCGAGAATTTATTTGATGCAAGAATTAGGTTTGCAATAAGAGAATTAATCAAGATGATATTTGTGGGAGGTGCATATTCAGTTGAAGATGATATCAGTGCAACAAAGTTGAGACAAAGGAAACAATGATATTAGTAGAGCCTTAGTAGCAACATACTACTGTTGATTTCCGTTCGATGCAGCCATTGCTCGTATTAAACAGCGCAGTAACATGAGTCGGCCAGTGACTCGACTAGTGCAATCTGCAACAACAGTCCTTGCCTTTCTCTCCCTTTCTCGGTCTCTCTCTCTCTCTCTTTCTCTCTCTCTCTCTCTCTCTCTCTACACACACACACACTCTCTTCCTCTCCCTCCTCCTCCTCTTCTTCCTTCATCCATCCATCCTTCCCCCCCCTCCCCTCTCCCCTCTCCCTCCCCTCTCCCCTCTCCCTCCTCACCCCACCTCTTCTGGATTAGTATGGTTCCAAGAGAAAGTTTCTCGACTTCCTGTAGCATCCCTGCCAAGATGGCTTCTCCTCGCCGGCGTAGCGTAAGTGTCTGTGACTAACCGGGCATTCACATGATAATAACGGACGCGAGTGATGGGTAGCTATGTGAGACGTCATGATGGCATGTGGTATTATTTAAATCTTATGCAATTATGATGACGATAGCAATAATGATAATGATAATAATGATGATGGCAATGATAATGATGATGATAAGGATAATGATAGTGTTAATGGTAATGATAATAACATTGGCAAGAACAATAAAAATGATTATACACTAATATTGATAAAGATAAGGATAATAACAATAACAACAGTGACAATGATAATGAAAATATAAGGGTAATGATATCAACACTAATGATAACCACAACCACATAATCACTAAGAGAGTAGAGGAAACTGTATCCAAATAATAAACGTTCTCAGTGTTACAATACAAACGTTTTGTGCACGATGGACGTATATGAACGTTAGGGGTTTGGTATTTGGGAGGGAGGGGGGCTAGGGAGGAAGGGAGAAGAAGAGGCAAGAAATTGGGAGGGAAGAGAAGGGGCAAAGAAGGGGAGAGAGATATGAAAGATATGATGGGAGTGTGGCAAGGGAAGGGAGAGACGGCAAGGAAGGGAAAACGAAATAGGAAATGTGAGAGGACAAGGAAGAGAAAAGGGGAAAGGAAAGGAAGCGAGAGGGAATAAGGAAGGAAGGGAGTGGGGGCAAAGAAGGGGAAATGAGAAAGGAGATGAGGCAGACGATCAGAGGAGAAAGGGAGAGAAGGCAAGGGAAAGGAGGAGAGGTAAGGAAGAGGATTGAAGAAAGAGGGAGAGGAAAAGGGAAAGCGTACAGGGGCAACGAAGGGGAAGAAGTCAAGGAAGAAGTGACAAGGAAAGAGAAAGTAAAAAAGAGGGACAACTAAGAGAAAGGAATAAAGGGAAAGCAAAATAAAGAATGAGAAAGAAAGGGAAAGCTTAAGACACCGAACACCATTAATCCTGAGGGTAATGTAAAAGTAACTATAAAAAAATAAAAAAAATTCTCTCATTCTCCTTTTCTCTCTATTATCTTCTCGAATTCCTTCTGCTTCGCCCTCTCGATTTTTTTTTCCCTTTTTCTCTATCTCCTTTTCCTTTCCTTTGTCTTCATCTTATCTTCGTTATCTTTTCCTCATCGTGATTTTTTTTTCCTCTCTCCCTTTCGCCTTCTTCGCCCCCCCCCCCTCCCCACTCACCTTCGCTTTCCCTCCCTCCACACACCCCTTGTTTTTCTCTTTCCTCCTTTCTCTATCTTCTTCTGCCTTTACTCTCACCTTCATCTTTTTCTTTCCCTTATCTTCACTTTCTCTTAATTTTCCTCATTTCCCTTTCCTTTGCTTCTACTCTTTCCCTTTGTCTTTTTCCCTCTTCTATTTCTCTGTTTTCTCTCTCTATCTTCATTCGTTTCTTCCACTTCCTAATCTTCCCGTATTTCGTCCATTTTTTTTCTCTTTCCTTCATTCCCCCTCCGTCTCCTTCCTTCTCTTCTTTCTTTCTTCCCCACCTCTCTCACTCCCACTCCTTTCCCCCCTTCCCCCTCCCTCTCCTTGGCTCCATGTCAGACTTTCTTCTCCTGGTTGCATATCATCTTATTCGTTTTCTTTCTATTTCTTCCTTCCCTTGCTGTTACTTCTTTTCCCAAAGTATTTCCTTCCTGTCTTTCTTCATCTTGTTTACTCGTCCTTCACATTCACCCCCCCCCTCCCCACTCCTTCCGTCCTTCCCTCCCTTTCTCTCCCAACCTTCCCGGTTCCTATCTCCCCCCACCCCACCCCCGTCCCTTCCTCCCACCCACCCATATCCATTTCTTTACCTCCTTCCCTCCTTATCTCTCCCTCCCACACTTCCTCCTCTAATCCTCTTTTAATCCTTCCTCCACTTCTCACTCCCCCCTCCCCTTCTATCCCTTTCCATCTTTCTCTTGTCCTTCTCCATCTCTCCCTAATTTCTGCCTCCCTCTTCCCCCTTTCTACCCCTTGCTCCCCTTCCTTCTCCCAATATCTTCCCCTCCCTCCTACTCTCTTCACCCTCTCCCCTCCTTTTCCTACTCCCTCCTTCTCTCTTCCCACCCCTTCTCTTTTCCCCCCCTTACTCCTCTCTCCCCTAATTTTTCCCCCACCCTTTCCCTACCCCTCTCCTCCCTCCCTCCCACCAAAAATTCCTTATCCCCTTCCTTTTCCCCACACCCCTTCTCCCTCCCTCACCCCTTCTCCAATCTCCAACCCTCTCCTCCTCCTCTAATCCCGCCTCCCCATTCCCCCCCACCCCCCCTTCCTCCAACGGCAAGAGCCTCAAACTAAGCACGTTTTTGGCCATTAAGTTTAGGCCGGCATTCAATGTGTTTGTTTTTACCTTCGAAACCTCTATTGGACGCCGCTGGCTCGTCCGGGAGTGACGGACTTAACACGCTGTCTTTGTATTCTCGTTTTATTTCAACTTATTTTTTTCATGGAGATATTTCATTGTTCTTGTTCTGTTTGTTTGTATGTTTTTTTTAAATTGATCTAGTTGGTATTCTAACCAGCGGGATGAAGGTTGTCTCGTTGCTAGTAGGGCGCATTGAAATAGTTAAAGTGATTAGGTTATTAAAGGGATTAATAATTGAATAGCAGTGAAAGCAAGAACAGTAAGGAATATAAAATTAACATTCACGATGATCAACAGTGATGATAATGATGATAATGACAGTATTAGTGGTATGACAACGACTTGATAATGCTTTTTATGCTCATGATAATAATAGTGATAATGATAATGATAACAATGAAGATAATACAATTTATAATCATGATGTGAATGGTAATGCATTTAAGTAAATAAATCCACAGAATGACAACAAAACAACAATAAAGAAATAGAACACTGATAACATATATTGAATGAAGTATAAAAAATATGTAAAAAAAACAGAAGAAGGAGAGAAATGAGGGTTAATTGTAATAGAAATAAAAATCCGCAAATATTATATAACAACGAGGAAATCACAGTAATGCTGTTTTTTAAAGAAAAAAGTCAAAAAGGGGGAATTGAAAAAAAATCTAAGACACAAAAGTGTGTGCAATATTCTCAAAGTGAATTTAAAATAAAACCAATATGCAAAAAAAGGAGAAAAACAAACAAATTGAAAACAATTCGTATAGTGAAAATTAACATCAAATAAATGAGAAAGAAAAAGAAAAAAAATAGAATGAAAAAGAGGTGGAAAATGTAAAGTAAAAAAGGATAGAAAAAGAAAGAAAGAAAAAAAAAAGATAAAGATGACATAACAAAAACAAAGAGAAGAAACAAGAAAAATAAAAAATATATATATAAAGAATCATGATAAAAGTAAATTACAGGAAAAATACCGATAAAAAAGATACAAAAACCAACACGAAAATAAAACAAAATAACAAATATATGATAATGATAAAGTAACCAAAAAATAAATAAATAAAACAAGAATAAAAATAGATAAAAATACAAACAAAATAATAACGAAACAAAACAAGACTAAAAACAAAAGGAAAAGTAAAAAAGAACAAGGAAAAAAAATCAAGGAGAACAATGAAAAGGAAAAGAAAGAAAATAAAAGAGAGGCACTTGAATGCGGCTTCGGGATACGTGCCTTTCTCCGGAACGCACTTGAGCTCAGGTGCGCGGGGATGCCTTCAAGCGCTCCTCCTCCTCCTCCTCCTCCCCTCCCCTCCCCCCCTCTCCTTCCTCCTCCTCCATCTCCTTTCCCTCCTCCCCCCACCCCTTCCTCCTCCTCCCCTTCCTCCGTTTCCTCCTCATCCCCCTCACCTTCCTCCTCTTCCTCCCCCCTTACCCTCCCCCCTCCTCCATCTCCTCCTCCTCCTCCATCTCCTCCCCTCCTCCCCTTTCTCCTCCTCCATCTCCTTTCCCTCCTCCTCCATCTCCTATTCCTCCTTTCCCTCCTCCTCCATCTCCTCGTCCTCCTCGTTCTTTCCCTCCTCCTCCTCCTCCCCGCCTCCTCCATCTCCTCCACCTCCTCGTCCTCTCCCTCCTCCTCCATTTCCTCTCCCTCCTCCTCCATCTCCTCCACCTCCTCGTCCTCTCCCTCCTCCTCCATCTCCTCCACCTCTTCATCCTCTCCCTCCCCCTCCATCTCCTCACCTCCTCGTCCTCTCCCTCCTCCTCCATCTCCTCCACCTCCTCGTCCTCTCCCTCCTCCTCCATTTCCTCTCCCTCCTCCTCCATCTCCTCCACCTCCTCGTCCTCTCCCTCCTCCTCCATCTCCTCCACCTCTTCATCCTCTCCCTCCCCCTCCATCTCCTCACCTCTCGTCCCTTCCTCCTCCTCCTCCATCTCCTCCCACCTCCTCGTCCTTCCTCCTTCCTCCCCATTCTCTTCCCCTTCCCTCCCCCTCCTCCTCCCCTCCCCCTCTCACCCTAACCCTCCTTTCCCCCCTCCTTCATCCCCTCCTCCTCTTCCTCTTCCGCTTCCTTCTCCTCCCTCTCCTCCTCTTCCTGTTACTCCTCCTCCTCATCTTCCGCTTCCTTCTCGTCCTCCTCCCTATCCTCTGGTTCTTCCCTCTTTTCCTTCTCTACCGCCGACACCTCTTCTTCCTCTTCCTCCTCCCCTTCCTCTACCTCCTCCTCTTACTCTCCCTCCTCCTTCTCCTCCTCCTACGCTTCCTCCTTCTCTTCCTATTCCTCTACCTCCTCTTCTTTCTCTTCTTCCTCTTCCTCTGCCTCCTCCTTTAACCTCCTTCCTCTTCCTCCTTCCTCCCTTCTCCCTTCCTCTCTTCTTCCCCCTCTTCTCCCTTCCTCCACTTCCTCCTTCCTCCTCCTTCCTTCCGCCTCCCCTTCTTCTCCTTACTTCCTCCTCCTCCACCATCTCCTCCTACACTTCTTCCTCCTCCTCCTCCTCCTCCTCCCTCCCTCCTCCTCCTTACGACGGCCTCTTCTTCTTCAATGGCCTTGAGAGGTGAGGAGAGGAGGAAGGGAGGAGAGAGGAGGGAGTCTGAAAGGTGCAGGTGGTTTGAGAGGGGTTGGGTGCAGGGGGGTGGGGGTGGAGCGGGGTTAGATTCAGGAGGGTTGGGGGTGGAGAGGGAGCAGGGGAATGGGGCATAGGGGAGGGGTTGGGAAAGGGATAGTCAGAAGGAAAAAGGAAGGTAGAGACAAGAGAGGGAATGAAGGCAATGAGAGGAAGAGGAGAAGGTAGAAGTGGAAAGGTGAGAGGGGAGGGGAGAAGTGCTCAGGGCAGAGAGTTTTCCTCTCTCTCTGCCTTTTCTTTCTCTCTCTTTCATCCCCCCCCCCTCTCTTTCTCCCCCTCTCTCTCTTCCACTGTCAAACACATGCGTTGTGACAAAGAGAGAGCGAGAGAAATACAGCGACACATACCCCAAGCAACACTAATATACACCAAAACGCAAGCACAAGCACAGCCAAGAATTCGGGCGAAAGCAAGCTGAAACTCAAGCCTTAACGTCTTAACTAATCACTTCCTCCTTTCACCTCCCTCGGCGTCTTCAGAATCTCTTCTCTTTGCCTCTGTTCCTCTTTCTTGGCTTATCTTTATCTTTGGCTTGTGTTTTGAATTATTGGCAGTGTTAGTGCTATTGTTATTATTTTAATTATTGATTTTATCATTGTTTATTATCATTATTATGATTATGATTTCTATAGCATTATCAATGCTATTATCATTATCATAAATATGATTATCTTTATTATTGTCCTCATTATTATTATTATTATCTTTATTGATATCATCGTTGTTATTATCATTATTATAATTATTATTACCAATTCATATTCTTATTACCTATTCATATAAATGTATTATATTATCTATCATAGGTTATATATATATATATATATATATATATATATATATATATATATATATATATATATATATATATATATATATATATATATATATATATATATATATATATATACATATATATATATATATATATACCATGCACATAAACAAGCACACACACACACACGCACATACTCCAAAACAAACAGTCCCTAACAGGCTTAGATCCTCTGCATGATGGGAGAGAATGCATGGCCAGACCGCCATAATGAGCATGCAGTGTGTCGCTCAGTTGACGACGCCTCGACTGCATGACTTGGGCCGCATGACCCGAATTACAGGCTTGAATTGCAAGGTCGAAGGTGGATGAAAAGGACCGGGGGGGGGGGGGGGGGTATGGATCGGTAGTAATGGAATAGAGAGTATGGTACTGAAGGAGAAGGAAAATGGAGACATGAAGAAAAGGAAGATAAGAATTGAAAAAGAAATGAAGAGGGAGTGGGGAAGGCGGAGAAGGGAGAATGAAGAGAGGCAGGGAAAAGGACAGACAAGGGTTAGGAATTAGGAAGGGGGAAAAAAGAGAGGGTAAAGGGGGATAGGAATAAATAGAGATGAAAGGGAGAGGAAAAGAGGAAGGAGATGAGGAAGGATGAAACGGAGAGAAGGGGAGGAGAGAAGAGAGTGAAAGAGAAAGGAAACTATATCTAGATCAGAGAGAGAAAGGGCAAGAAACTGTGTCTATATGTTCGCTTTGTGTACTTGACTGATGTACAGTTGATGTACATGTGTAGGTGAGTTTCTGTTTAATTAAGGGATATCGGGATAGACATAGAGAAAGATAGATAGATAGATAGATAGAAATAGGTAGATAGATAGATAGATAGATAGAAATAGGTAGATAGATAGATAGAAATAGGTAGATAGATAGATAGAATAGGTAGGTAGATTGATATATAGATAGAAATATATAAATAAACATAGGTAGATAGATATATAGAACTAGATAGATAAATAGATAGAAATGGGTAGATTGATATATAGATAGAAATATATAGATAGACATAGGTAGATAGATATATAGATAGAACTAGATAGATAGATAGTTAGACAGATAGATAACGGCTGTCGTGTGCTATCTGTCGAAAGCTCAAACGCTCACGCTTAGTTTTGATCTACCCTTAACTCTTTACTTGATCAAAAAAGAAAAAAAATATCCTCGATCATCTTTAATTCATCTTCATCTACTCTTTATCCACCCTAAAAAATCCACAATAAGTTACCTTTGTCAACCTTAATTTATCTCTAAAATCTACTCCTATACCGCTCCTATACCGCACTCTATACTACAGCTTTGCTTTTCTACCACTCTGTACCACAAAACTACTCTTCTACCAAAAATATATACTTCTACCACTCTATACTTCAGAATTACTTTTCTATCACTCCATACCATAAAATATACTCTTAAACCATCCATCTATCTACATATCTACCCTAACGTACCACCAATTGAACTTTTAGGCCATGGACAACCCACCCACAAATATCCATCAAACACCACCTGTATCTTTTCGATGTATTTTTAGAGGAGAGGCAGATGAACGAATAGTAAGGAAGAGAAGGAGGAGAGGGGTGGGAAGGATAAGAAAACGAATGAGGGGAAGGATAAATGGGAGATAGAGGGGGACAAGGAGGAGATAATGGAGAGAAGGAGAAGGAGAAAGATGGAAAGGTATTCAAGAAAAAGAAAAGGAAACGGAGAAAGAAAAGAGAGGAAAAGATGATAAAAAAAATAAAAGAGAGGGGAACAGGGAGAACCAAAACGAAGGGAGAGGGAGACAGGAGAGGTGTGAAGAAGCTTGAATGATGACAAGAAAGTCTTCATCAAAACCAACTGATCATAAAGCCAGTTAAACACACCAAGGAGGTCTCCTTATCGATTGAGATACCATCAAAGGAGCAACGCTGCTTTGATGAACATCGAGGGAGGAGAGAGAGAGAGAGAGAGAGAGAGAGAGAGAGAGAGAGAGAGAGAGAGAGAGAGAGAGAGAATGAACCAGGAGCAAGAGAGGTGAGAAAGAGCCTAGTAAGAGAGGAAAAGAGGAGAAGAAGAAGAAAAAGAAGAGAAGGAGACAAAAGCACCTCCTGTGCCTTAGAAAACAATATCATCGAAGAATCACGAGACAAAGGTAGTTTATTAGTGTTGGTTTTGTGGCGCCGAAACTCTCTCGTTAAGAGGTGAGGACAAGGGGGGAGGGGGGAAGGAGGCAGGGGGAGAGGGAAGGAGGGAGGGAAGGAGACAGGGAGAGAGGGAGGGAAGGGAGGGAAGGAAGGAGGGAGGGAAGGAGGGGGAGAGGAAAGGATGGAAGGATGGAGAGAGGGAAGGAGGGGGAGAGGAAAGGATGGAAGGAAGGAGAGAGGGAAGGAGAGGGAGAGGAAAGGATGGAATGATGGAGGGAGGAAAGGATGGAAGGAAGGAGAGAGGGAAGGAGGGAGAGTAGTCAATGGAAGAACAGTTCACGGCCATTATGTAAATCCAGCATCTGCATATCTGCTTGCCTTGAACGTGGGAGGAAGGAGGGGGAAGGAGGGGGAAGGGAAGGGAGAGGAAGGAAGGAAAGAAGAAAAAGAGTGAGGGATGGGATAGGAAAGGAAAGGGGGAAGAAGTGTGAGGAAAGGAAGGAGAGAGGGAGTGAGGGCGGGAGGGAAAGGAGAGAGGAGAGGGAAGAGAGGAAGAGAAGGAACGGACGTGAAAAGCAAAAAAGATAATAACAAAAAGAGAAAAAAGAAAGGATGAAGAAGAAAAAAGAAGAAGAGAAGGGAGAGGCATCGCACGTGTGTTCAAGGGAGATGGCATTACAATTAACCTTATCAAACGCCGATGGTCCGATTAGAATGCTTCGGTTTATGATCTTGTCTCTTGATCGTCTGGCTTCAGGCTGTCTGGCTGGCTGTCTCACTGTCTGAATGGCTGGCTGTCTCACCGTCTGGCTGTCTGAATGGCTGGCTGTTTTACCGTCTGGTTGTCTGAATGGCTGGCTGTCTCACTGTCTGGCTGTCTGAATGGCTGACTGTCTCACCGTCTGGCTGTCTGAATGGCTGGCTGTCTCACCGTCTGGCTGTCTTAATGGCACGGCTCGTCTCACCGTCCTGGCGCACGTGAATGGCTGGCTGCAATGCCTCCCTGTCTGGCTGTCTGGAATGACTGGCTGTCTGAATGTGGCTAAACGTCTGAATGGCTGGCTGTCTCTGCTTGTGCAGCTGTCATGAATGGCTGGCTGTCCTGGGCGTCAACTGGCTGTCTCTGTCACGGTGACTCATCCCTGGAAAATGGCTGGCTGTCTGAATGATGGCTGGCTGTCCCAGATAGCTAACTGCTCACATAATGCGGCTGTCTGAATGGCTGGCTGTCTGAATGGCTGGCTGTCTCACTGTCTGGCTGTCCTGTGAATATTGGCTGCACGCATTCCTGCCACCCCGTCTGTGGCTCTGAATGGCTGGCTGTCTCACTGTCTGGCTATCTGAATGGCTGGCTGTCTTACCGTCTGGCTGTCTGAATGGCTGGCTGTCTCACTGTCTGGCTGGCGTTCTCACTGTCTGGCTGGCTGTCTCACTGTCTGGCTGGCGTTCTCACTGTCTGGCTGGCTGTCTCGATGTCTGGCTGTCTGAATGGCTGACGGCTGTCTGCATCTGGCTATCTGGAGCCAGCTGCTTTCTCTCACTGTCTGGCTGTCTGAATGGCTGGCTGTCTGAATGGCTGGCTGTCTCACTGTCTGGCTGTCTGAATGGCTGGCTGTCTGAATGGCTGGCTGTCTGAATGGCTGGCTGTCTCACTGTCTGGCTGTCTGAATGACCTGGCTGTCTGGTGGCTTGCTGTCTCTCTCATGTCTGAATGTAGCTGTCTGGTATAACTAATATCTCACTATCTACATTGTCTGAACTCCGGCTGGCTTCGCCAGATAATGGCTGTCTCACTGTCTGGCCATCTGTCTGAATGGCTGGCTGTCTGAATGGCTACAACTGTCCCTGTCTGGCTGTCCTGAATCAGCTGGCTGCATCTCACTGTCTGGCTGCTCTAGAATGGCTGGCTGTCTCCGCTATACTGGCTGTCTGAGTAGCTGGCGCTGTCTGAATGGCTGGCTCATCTCACTGTCTGACTATCTATTGGCTCGGCTGTCTTACCGTCTGTTATCACGGACGGCTGGCTGTCTCACTGTCTGGCTATCTGAATGGCTGGCTGTCTTACCGTCTGGCTGTCTGAATGGCTGGCTGTCTCACTGTCTGGCGAAAAGACCTGCTCTGTCTGGCTGGCTGTCTCACTATGCGGCTGGCGTTCTCACTGTCACAGCCTGGCCTGTCCTCGATGTCTGGCTGTCTGAATGGCTATTGTCTCACTGTCTGGCTGTCTGAATGGCTGGCCCATGCCACTGTCTGGCTGTCCTGGCTGAATGGCTGGCTGTCTGAATGGCTGCCTGTCTCACTGTCTGGCTGTCTGAATGGCTGGCTGTCTGAATGGCTGGCTGTGGCTGGCTAAATGGCAGGCTGTCTCACTGTCTGGCTGGCTGTCTCACTGTCTGGCTGGCGTTCTCACTGTCTAATGGCTGTCACTGTCCTGGCCACAATGGCGTTCTCACTGTCTGGCTGGCTGTCTCGATGCGGCTGTCTGAATATTGGCTGTCTCACTATCTTTAGCTGTCTGAATGGCTGGCTGTCTGAATGGCTGGCTGTCTCACTGTCTGGCTGTCTGAATGGCTGGCTGTCTGAATGGCTGGCTGTCTCACTGTCTGGCTGTCTGAATGGCTGGCTGTCTCACTGTCCTGGCTGTCTGGGCGTGGCTGGCTCACGAATGGCTGGCTGTCGCTGTCTGGCTATCTGAATGGCTGGCTGGCTCTTACCGTCTGGCTGTCTGAATGGCTGGCTGTCTCACTGTCTGGCTGGCGTTCTCACTGTCTGGCTGGCTGTCTCACTGTCTGGCTGGCGTTCTCGCTGTTTACTGTCTCGATGTCTGGCTGTCTGAATGGCTGGCTGTCCTCACTGTTATGCAGCTACGTCTGAATGGCTGGCTGTCTCACTGTCTGGCTACCATCATCATGTTGTGGCTATCTGAATAGCTGGCTGTCTCCTGTCTGGCTGTCTGAATGGCTGGCTAATGCCGAATACAGCCTGGCTGCTCTGCACTGTCTGACTATCTGAATGTGGCTGGCTGTCTGAATGGCTGACTGTCTCACTGTCTTTTTGGCTGGCGTTCTCTCTCATGTCTGGCTGGCTGTCTCACTATCAATGACGTATTCTCACTGTCTGGCTGTGGCTGTCTCGATACGGCTGTCTGAATGTGCAACTGTCTCACTGTCTGGCTGTCTGAATGGCTGGCTGTCTGGACGAAAGAAGAAAAGCTGGCTGCTGTCTCTGCTGTCTGCGGCTATCTGTGAATGGCTGGCTGTCTTACCGATCCGCAGCTGTCAGATGGCTGGCCTGTGTCTGCTGTCCTGGCTGGCGTTCTCACTGTCTGGCTGGCTGTCTCGCTGTCTGGCTGGCTGGCGTTCTCCTGTCTGCGGCTGCGGCTGTCTCGGTGTCACCTGGCTGTCTGAATGGCTGACTGTCCTACTGTGTAGCTGTCTGATCAGCTGGCTGCCATCTCACCTGTCTGGCTAATCTGAATGGCTGGCTGTCTGAATGGCTGGCCTGTCTCACTGTTCCTGCGGCTGTCTGAATGGCTGTATCGGTGGCTACATCTGGTCTTCAACTGTCTCTCTGTGTGCCAGCTACATCTGGGCGTGTGGCTGGCTGTCTGAATGGCTGCTGTATCTGCTGTCTGGCTGTCTGAATGAGGCGCTGGCTGTCTACCGGATGGCTGGCTGTCTGCTGTCACAGCTGCTCTGAAGATAACGGCTGTGAATGGCTGGCTCCGCTGTCTGGCTGTCTGGG
>BOPN01001521.1:22500-25000 GCA_017312705.2 Penaeus japonicus
ACTTATTGTGGATATTACTTGCAATGTAAAAATGATTAAAAGCAAGGCCCACTTCAGTGCTGAATTACGATTTATTTTACTAATTAATTATAAAAGTAAAACAAATGAATATAAAAAATGCATCATATGCATTACCAATTTTCCTTTTATCTCAAAATTAAACTTGTTTTTTTCGCAAATTGAGCAATCTGCATTTATTTCATAGTTACTTGATAACTAAGCTTGATAGGAAACAACAATAGAAAAATGTCGGATTTGAAATATATGATTTTTTATTATTATCACCTCTATCATTTTTTTTATTATCATCATTATTATTATCATTATTAATCTTGCTATCATTATCATTATCATTATCCTTACCATTATTATAGTATTATTATTATGATTACTATCATCATTGATATCATTATTTCTATTGCTGTTGTTATTATCAGTATCATTATCATCATCATTATTATCATTATTATTGTTGCTTTTGCTCTTCCTGTTATGATTATCATTATCATTATAATTATCATTATCATGATCATTGGTAAATGTAGTGGTATTAAGGTTAGTTTCATTATTATAATTAGTAGTAATATTAAGTATTACTATAGTTATCATCAATGCCATTATCATTATTGATATTATTGTCATAAATCATTACCATCGTTAATAACATCACTGTTATTATCATCATGAAGCTAATTATAGATATTACCCCTATTTCTCAATCCGCGCAAGTACCTTCATCAAAAAAAAATAATAATAATAAAAAAAAAAAAAATTGAACAACAAAACTCATTGAGATTATGACCTTTCCCCTTATCTCAAGAATACAAGTGTATCTTCACCAAAGGAAGCCGCCACTTTGAACACACATTTGCTGTTGATTATTGTAAGAACAACGGAACTAATGGAAAGAATAGGGATGAGTGTGTAAATCAATGGATGGGTGGGTGGATGGGTGGTTGGATGGGTGGGTGGGTAGGTGGGTTTGGGTGGGTGGGTGGATGGGTTGGCGGATGGGTGGGTGGGTGGATGGATGGATGGATGGATGGGTTGATTGAGGGATGGAAGGGTGGGTGAGTGGGTGGGTGGGTTTGGGTGGGTGGGTGGGTTTGGGTGGGTGGATGGATGGATAGATGGAAATGGGTGGATGGGTGGATGACGGATAATTAATTAATGGATGTGCGGATGGATGAAATAGTAATGACTATATATTATAAAAGAAATTTAAACGAATTATAAATTCTATGATAATATTGATGGCAATGGTATGAATAACAATGAGATTTATGATCATAATAATGATGATAACAGTGACAATGATGATGATGATAATAATAATAATCATTACTATTATTATGATAAAAGTAATAATGATGACAATGATTATGATAACAATAATGATAGTTATTGTGATAATAATCATATTATTATCAATGATGATAAAATTAGTAATGATAATAATAAGAGAGAGAGAGAGAGAGAGAGAGAGAGAGAGAGAGAAAGAGAGAGAGAACAAGAGTGTGAAAGAGAGAATGCACACAAACTAACATGAGGAACCAGCATTGAACAGATACAAAGCGAACAATCTTAAATCTTGTCCCACACACACACACGCACACACACACACACACACACACACACACACACACACACAGTACAATCCCCCCTTTTACAAACACGACACCTGACAATGGATACCTCAGTGCCAATAACCTAACCCCCAACCCCTCCACCCTTACCCCCAACCCCTTAACTCCCACCCCCACCCCCACCCCTCGGCTTAAAACCTCAACCACACCTATTGACTCTAAGGATAAAGGTTATCAGTGGATAACGCCAATAAGCCTTATCTCTCTTGTACAGTGAGAACTTTGAAGACTTTGAGATAAGGGAGTTTTATCAGCAGACAGGCGTCTTACAGAGGTTAAGCATTTCATTATACTGTCGTGGGGCAGGGGGAGGAGGTGGTGAGGGGAGAGGGAAGGGGGAGTTGAGGGGGGGATAGAGGGGAAGGAGAAGGGAGGGGAAGTTGAGGGGGGAGAGGAGTAGAGGGAGGGGAGACGGAAGAAGAAATTGAGGGAGAATAGAGGGGAAGGAAATTAAGGGGGGAAGAAAGAGAGGGAAGAAGGGAGTGGAAGTTGAGTGGGGGGGGGTAGAGGGGTGGGGAGAGGGGAGTGGAAGCTGAGTGGGGGGAGTAGAGGGATGGGGAGAGGGAAGGGGAAATTGAGGGTTCAGTAGAGGGGAAAATAGAGGGAAGGAAGAGAGAATGGGAAGGTGAGGGGAAGAGTAGAAGGAGGGGAGCGGGAAGAGGACGTTGAGGGTGGGGGAGAGAAGAAGCAAGCGAGGAAAAAGGAGGAAGGAAGGATAGCTTAAAAAAAGGCGTTAAAAGGAGAATGAAGGGAGATGTAAGGGTGATGAGAGGCTATAGGGGATGAAAGGGGAGAGAGAGAGAGAGAGAGAAAGGGGACAGGGAAGATCAGAGGGAAACTAAAAGCCAAGGTTC
>BOPN01001521.1:30000-32500 GCA_017312705.2 Penaeus japonicus
CGAGACGGAGGCCGAACACGGAGGCCGAACACGGAGGCCGAACACGGACACGGAGGCCGAACACGGAGGCCGAACACGGAGGCCGAACACGGAGGTCGAACACGGAGGCCGAACACGGAGGTCGAACACGGAGGACGAACACGGAGGCCGAACACGGAGGCCGAACACGGAGGCCGAACACGGAGGTCGAACACGGAGGACGAACACGGAGGCCGAACACGGAGGCCGAACACGGAGGTCGAACACGGAGGACGAACACGGAGGACGAACACGGAGGACGAACACGGAGGTCGAACACGGAGGACGAACACGGAGGCCGAGCGCGGAGGCCCAACACGGAGGTCGAACACGGAGGCCAAACACGGAGGCCCAACACGACGAGGCCGAGCGCGGAGGCCGAACACGGAGGCCGAACACGGAGGCCGAACACGGAGGCCGAACACGGAGGCCGAACACGGAGGCCGAACACGGAGGCCGAACACGGAGGCCCAACACGGAGGCCCAACACGGAGGCCGAACACGGAGGCCGAGCGCGGAGGCCGAACCCGGAGGTCGAGCGCGGAGGCCGAGAACACTGTCGATGGAGATTGAATGTCAAGCGAAGTTCATCATAGCGTCGACCACACACACAGGTTGCAGGTCATGTTGCAGGTCAAGTTGCAGGCTGAATGACGCGTCGGGTTGGCTAGAGATTACAGGCTACTGATTACATGGTGCACGCTGCAGGTTAACGTTAAGTTGTGTTGCAAAGGTTGTTTGTGGTTGTGTGTGTGTGCGTTGGGGGGGGGGGGGTTGAGGATGCATGATTGTGTGTGTGTGTGTGTGTGTGTTTGTGAGCGTGTGTGTTTATGTGTTTGTGTGTGTGTGTTTGTGTGCATGTGTGTGTGTGTGTGCGTGTGTGTGTGTGTGTGCGTGTGTGTGTGTGTGTGTGTGTGTGTGTGTGTGTGTGTGTGTGTGTGTGTGTGTGTGTGTGTGTGTGTGTGTGTGTGTGTGTGTGTGTGTGTGTGTGTGTGTGTGTGTGTGTGTGTGTGTGTGTGTGTGTGTGTGTTTTTGTGTGTGTGTGTGTTTGTGAGTGTGTGTTTATGTGTTTGTGTTAGGTTTTGTGTGTGTGTGTGTTTATGTGTTTGTGTGAGACTTAACCAACCAAAATGTCAAATGAATGTAAACACAAACAACAATAAACCCCAAAACAAACATAAAACCCACAAAATAAAAAAATAAAAAACCACCGACAATTATAAAAAAAAAAAAAAAAATCACCTAACCTTGAACATCAAATATAAAAAACAAACGAATAAATAAAGCAAGCAAAAAAAAAAAAAAATAAAAAATAAAAAAAAACATTAAAAAAAAGAGACTTCTCGCGTCAC
The DNA here is from genome assembly GCA_017312705.2 of Penaeus japonicus. Taxonomy (NCBI): domain Eukaryota; kingdom Metazoa; phylum Arthropoda; class Malacostraca; order Decapoda; family Penaeidae; genus Penaeus; species Penaeus japonicus. The sequence continues at coordinate 31,371 of BOPN01001521.1, forward strand.
GTGACAATGGCTGCCGCCGCCGCTTGCCTTCTCCTTTTCCTTCGCCCCGTCGGCCTTTCGGGGGTTTTATGCTTCGTCACCCGAGTAAATACCGACGCGTTTGTGCTCCGGTCCGGCTTGCTTGCTGAGCGTCGGGGAGGAATCCCGACTGAAGTTGCCGCCGACGCAGACACAGGCAGACACATTAGATAGACATTAGGCAGATAGTAAAGAGGTATCGGACAGGTATTGGAGACAGGCAGACGCCTTTCAAATATCAGGCACGTATTGGACATGCAGACAATACAGACATCAGGCTGGTTTCGGACACAGACAGACATCACAGACAGACGTCAGGAGGGCATTAGACACAGAAGAAAACCAGGAAAAAGAAGCAAACAAGGAGAGTAAGAGAGAAGAAAAACGCAAAGGAAGACGGAGAAAAACAGAAGAAGATAAAAAAAAAAGAGTAAGGAAGTATAATAAAAAGAAAATAAATCGGAAGAAAAAGAAGGAAAAAAAAAGATTTAAAAAAAAGATGAAGAAGAAGAAGAAAGAAAAACACGATAAAGAGACAGAGACAAAGTCAAAAAGAAGAAAAAAAGAAAAGAAAAAAGAACAGGAAAAAAAAAATAAAAACAAAAAAAAGGATACTAAAAGAATAATAATCCTCCTGCCTCACTTCAGATTCATATCGTCATGTCCTTCCCACTCTCTTGTCATCTCACTTCTTTTTATTTAGTCATTATCTCTTTCGCCATTCTTACTCGTCTCTTAACGAACCACAACACAATAAACCTGTATCTGTTTCAATAAGCTTTTTGATCTTTATGTTTATCTTCAATTATTTTCATAGTATTGTATCTAGTTGTTTTTTTTTATCTATTCGATTTTTTTTTTTTTTTTCATATTGGGTGTGGGTTGGGGGGTTGAGGGTGGGGATGGGGTAAGGGAAGTGGAGTTTTTTGTTTGTTTGTTTTTGGGGGGAGGGGGAGCTTGACGTCATTTTTATCATAATTTGATAATTTTGATGGTGATCTGTGGGGACTGATTTGATTATCGTTCGTGACACAGATACTTATCATTATCATCATTGTCTTAATTCTTTCCCTTTCTTAGTCTCAGTTAGCATTACTGTCATTATCATCAGT
>BOPN01001521.1:40000-47500 GCA_017312705.2 Penaeus japonicus
TGTGCAGTTCGTTTGCTTCCTTATTCGTTTGCTTGTCTGTCCCCCTATTTTTTACTCATCCACGTGTCTCTAGGTGTGTATTTGCCTGTCTACCTGCTTGTCTGTGTGACCGCATCTCTCAGCGTGTGTAGATGGGAACAAATTGATAAATAAACAGGCCAATAGACAGACAAATCTGACATGTAGACAGATAGATATATACCCCTTCCTTGAATAGTTCACAAAAACCTGATTCCATATCGAATGTTTACGAGACAAAATACGTAAAAAAAAGAATGATATTCGCTGACCTTGGCTGACAACTGACATTCATGTCAACTATAATTTTTTCGGATGCTGTGATATCAAACACTATCACAACAATTCCTCGGTTTTTCCTGAGTTTTCCTTAAACAAACTGTCAAGATGGAAAGAACGAAAAAAAAGGAATGCAGAAATGTAATCTTTCATTCCAATGTTGCGTGTGTGTGTTGTTTTGTTTTTTAAAGAATGTAGACTAAATATTTTTCCTGTTCCTGAGAATGTTTTGGTAAGATTATCGCGTGGAATAATCATGTCTTTTGATTTTTGGTTGGAAGGATGACGGAAGGGAGGGAGGGAGGGAGAGGAAGGGGGAGAGGGAAGGAGGGAGGGAGGGAGGGAGGGGAGAGAGAGAGAGAGAGAGAGAGAGAGAGGGAGGGAGGGAGGGAGAGGAAGGGGGAAAGGAAGGGGAGGGAGGGAGAGGAAAGGGGAGAGAGGAAGGAAGGGGGAGAGGGAAGGAGGGAGGGAGAGGAAGGGAGGGAGGGAGAGGAAGGGGGAAAGGAAGGGGAGGGAGGGAAGGAGGGAGGGAGAGGAAAGGGGAGGGAGGAAGGAAGGGGGAGAGGGAAGGAGGGAGGGAGGAAGGTGGGAGGGAGGGGAAGGAGGGAGGGTAGGGTAGGGGAGAGGGGGGAGGGAGGGAGAGGAAGGGATAAAGGAAAAGGAGGGAGGGAGGGAGGGAGATGTTGAGAGAGATAGAAAGAGAGAAAGAGAGAGAGAAAGTGAGACAGAGAGAGAGAGAGAAAGAGCTAGAGAAAGACAGAGACAGAGACAGATCAGTGAGAAAGAGAAAAACAAAGACTGACAGAAACGGGAAAAAACAAGACGAAACGAGAAACGATCACAAACAATCCCAAAAAGGCAAAAAAAGGAAAATAAAACACATCTGCACCTCCTATCACAATCCCATCGCCCCAACACGAATATCAGTACTAAAGAAATTCAATACGAAAGACCAATAATTTATGCAGTCTCGAGGTGTCCTTGTCGTGGCCATTGTGTTCTTGAAAGAGAGTCGTTCCCGCCATTTTTTGAGGGGAGGGGGAGGGGGAGGGGGAGGGGGAGGGGGAGGGGGTAAGTATCTGCTATGCTCGTGGTCTATTAAACGTTTTTTTTTTTTTCCTTTGTTTTCGATTTATCTCTTTCTCTTCTTACCCCTTCTTCGTCTTCTTTATAGCTTTTCTTCTACTCCTACTCTTTTTCATCGCCTTACTCCTCTTCCTCTTCCTCTTCTTCATCTCCTTTCTTCTCCTAATTTTCCTCCTCCTCCTCTATCTCTTCTTCTTCTTCTTCTTCTTCCTCTTTCTTCTTCCTCTACCTCCTTTCTCCTCCTCCTCCTCCTCTCCTCTCCTCCTCATGACCCCCTCACTGCAGCCTCCTCCTCCCTCCTCCTCTGCCATCCTTCCCCAACCCCCCACCCCAACCCACTCCAACCCACCCCCAACCCACCCTTTACCCACCCCAACCTACCCCCATCTCACCCCAACCCACCCACCCTTTACCCATCCCAACCCACCCCCAACCTACCCCCATCTCACCCCCAACCCACTCCAACCCACCTTAACCCCCCACCCTTCACCCACCCCCAACCTACCCCCATCTCACCCCATCTCACCCCAACCCACACCCTTCACCCACCCCCAACCCACCCCTCAACCCACCCTTCACCCACCCCCAATCCACCCCTCAACCCACCCTTCACCCACCCCCAACCCACCTTCATCCCCAGCCTTCCATCCTATTTCGCCGCCCCCTGCCGAGGCCCGCGAGCCACACCCGCAGGGATTCCAGCCACCCACCCACACGCCGAGCGGGATGACTGCTCTCGAAGTCGGCTTTTGTCTGGAGGGAAAACGCGATGACTTTGGCTAGGCTTTTGGTGGGATTTTTTTTTTTTTTTTTTTGGGGGGAGGGGTGTTGTTATCGTTGTCTTATCGTTTTAGCGGTATTGTTGTTATTGCTGTCGTTGTCAGCTTTTTCATCATCGTCACCATTATGATCATTGTCATCACCTCTACTGTCATTCCCTTCCCTATCCTCATCGTCATCACCATCTCCATCAATATCCTCATTCCCCTTCCCCTTCCCCTTCCCCTTCCCCTTCCCCTTCCCCTTCCCCATTCCCCCCCCTTCCCCTTTCCCTTCCCCCTTCCCTTCCCCCTTCCCCTTCCCCTTCCCCTTCCCCTTCCTTCCTCTTCCCTCTCATCCCCCTCCCTCTCTTTCCCCCCCTTCCCCCTTCCCTTCCCCTTCCCCTTCCTCCTTCCCCGTCCCCCTCCCTTCCCCTTCCCCCTTCCTCCCTCCTTCCCTTCCTTCCTTCCCCCATCCCCTCCCTCCCCTTCTCCTTCCCCTCCCTCCCTCCCCTTCCCCTTCCCCTTCCCCTTCCTCTTCCCTCTCCCCCATCCCCTCCCTTTCCCTTCCCCTTCCTCTCCCCTTCCCCCTCCCCTCTTCCTTTCCTTCCCATCCTCCTTTTCCTTCTTCCTCTTCTTTCCTTCCTCCTTCCCCTTCCTCTTCCTTCTCTCTCTTCTTCCTTCCTCATCCCCTCTCCTTCTTCCTTCCCCTTCCTTCCCCTTCCCCTCTTCTCCTCCTTCCCCTTCCCCTATCCCCTCCCCTTTTCCTCTTCCTCTCCCCTCTTCCCCCTTCCCCTTCCCCTTCCCCTTCCCCTTCCTTCTCTCTCTTTCCCTTCCCCATCCCCCTCCTTTCCCCTTCCCCCTTCCCCTTCCCCCTTCCCCTTCCCCCTTCCCCCCCTTCCCCCTTCCCCTCCCCTTCCCCCTCCCCTTCCCCTTCCCCCCTTCCCCTTCCCCCCTTCCCCTTCCTTCCCTTCTTCCCTTCCCCTATCCCTCCTTTTCCCCTTCCCTCCCCTTCCCCTCTTCCTCTTCCCTTCCCATCCCTCCCTTTCCCCTTCCCCCTTCCCCTTCCCCTTCCCCTTCCCCTTCCCCCTCTTCCTCTTCCCCCTTCCTTCTTCCCCTTCCCCATCCCCTCCCCTTTCCCTATATATATACACATATCTATATCTATACCTATACCTATACCTATACCTATATCTATCTATCTATATATATATATAGATAGATAGATAGATAGAGAGATAGATATATGTATATATATACGCATTATAAGGAGCTTATGTTTTCTTTTCGACTTTCTCACCGTACTTATTACAAGTTTGAGATAGGTAAATTTGAATTAAAGCCCACTTTGGAAAAAATCCAACTATACATAGAATAACAATATAGCATAACCAAATATAGAATAACAATAAATAGTATAGCTGTATTCAATCCCTTATAACCCCTTCATTTACAAAAGCCTCTGCATCATAACCTTACAAAATACAAAATAATACTCGATTCTCCACACTATGAAGCAACCGGATAAAAGACTCGTCTGAGAGAATAAGTCGACCCCATTGCATTGCAGCGCGAGTTTGCATCACCCGAATGCGCTCTGTTCGAAGTGTGTTGCAACCCCGAGATCTTCCAGGGAGCCTTCTCCTCCTCCTTCAACTCCTTCGCTAAACCTGGAGCGTGTGGCTTTAGACTCACCGAAGGAATTAACGGCCGCATCAGGCAGCCGCTGCAGAAGGAAGGGGACGCTGAGTTCGGTGAGCTTTGTATTCGTTTTTTGTTTTATTTTATCTTTTTTCATTCTTTTTTTTGTATTGTCTTTTCAGGCTTTCGGTGGCACTATCATCACGATTTTTTAAAAATTATTATTGTTTCATAATAACATATTCATTAAAATCTTCATCATTATCATCCATATCCCTATTCCTATTCCTATTCCTATTCCTATTCCTATTCCTATTCCTATCCTTATCCCTATCCCTATCCCTATCCCTATCCCTATCCCTATCCCTATCCCTATCCCTATCCCCATCCCTATCCCTATCCCTATCCCTATCCCTATCCCCATCCCTATCCCTATCCCTATCCCTATCCCTATCCCTATCCCTATCCCTATCCCCATCCCTATCCCTATCCCTATCCCTATCCCTATCCCTATCCCTATCCCCATGCCCATCCTAATCCACATCCCCATCCCCACCCCCATCCCAATTAACATTCCCCACCACCAGATAAAACTATAAAATAAGTACCGAAAAAAAATTAAACAAAAAAATCTTCTCTATATCTCACGATCCGTTATCAAGCTTCACGTTATCTAACACCATGAGTGGGAACCGACATGCAGGAGTCACAGGTCAAGAGGTCATAGAAATCGGCACAGGCAATAGGTCAGCGGAACGGGAAGGCATAGGTCACGCCAGGTCAACGCCTTAAAGGAGGTCACCAGCAAGTTGGATGATAGTTTGCGAGAAAAGAAAAAAAAAGTAAAATAAAGAAAAGAAAGAGAGAAAAGAATGAAAGAAAGGAAAGTATTTTTCTTAATTCTAAGAGTAGTAAATGAATTGTGTTGTAATTATGATAATGATTATAAGAATGATATGAATGAATCAAATGGTCTGGTTAATAAAAAGAACTTGAATATCAAATAGGAATGATGATGATGAAGATGAGGATGATGATGATGATGATGATGATGATGATGATAATGAAAATGAAAATGAATAAGGATGATGCTAATAATAATGAAATATAGCAAACACATGCTCATAATAATGGCAATAACACTAATGATAATGAAAATAACAGAATGACAATGATGATACTTATAGTAATAATCGTAATAACAGGACAATAATAATGATAAGAATGATAATGATAATAATGATGATAGTGAAGATAACGATAATTATGATGATAGTGTAGATAATGATGATAGGAAGATAATAATAACAATGATGATAATGAAATAATAAAGATAATAACAAGGAAATCAATGTAATAATGATAATATTAGTGATAACAATCATAATGATACTGAATATAATAATCTTAAAGAAAACTATGTTAATAATAATGATAATGATTATGATGAAAGTAATGATAATGATTATGATGAAAGTAATGATAATGATTATGATAATGATAATGGTAGTTGTAATGATAATAATAATGGCGATTGTAAGGAGAAAAAAATATAATTATAATTAAAATAATGATAATCATTATTGTCCTTATAATACTGATAATAATTATTATCATTATAATGATGATAAAGAATATCATAATGATACTGATTATCATTATAATAATCACCAATAATAATGATAATGATGTGATGATGATAATGATAATAATAATAATAAAAGTTAAAATAGTAATGAAAATAATAATACTAATGATAATGTTAATAATGACGATGATGACCGATACAAATGATAACAAAAATAAACACCAATCACTAACAGATAGAAAAAAACTCGAACAACATAAAAAAAAAATCCAAAATAATTTCAAGAACATTCAAACGCAGCCATTTGTAAAAACACTTCAAACGTGAGTAACTTCTCCTGTAAAGTTCTAGGAGGTCATTAGACAAAGGTCACGGCGGGGGGTCAGGTCAGGTGAGGAGAAGGAGAGAGAGAGAGAGAAGGAGAGGTCACCTTATCGTTTCATCAGTTGGGTCACAGGTCAAGTTGTTAAAGGATATATATGTATGGCGAGCCCTTAAGTCATATTAATAGTTCGTGTTTTTTTTAATTATATATATAGTCAGTGATTTTTTAAATATGTGTTTTGCTTATATTTCGTTGAATAATCATGTGGGATCGATAGCGTATGACGTCACAGCGAGTTAATTACCGCTTCCTTAGATAATTAAGTGCTGAATAAATTAAAGGTAGAGATAATTACACTCAGGCATTTGTCGTCGAGTCAAGAAGCCGGCAGGGGAGGAAAGAGGGGGTGGGGGGGATGGGGGAGGTAGGGAGTCTGTGTGCGTACTTGTGTGTGTGTGTGTGTGTGTGCGTGTGTGCGTGTGTGTGTGTGTGTGTGTGTGTGTGTGTGCGTGTGTGTGTGCGTGCGCGTGTGTGTGTGTGTGTGTGTGTGTGTGTGTGTGTGTGTGTGTGTGTGTGTGCGTGTGCGTGTTTGTGTGTATGTATGTATGTATGCATGCGACTCTGTGTGCATGCGTGTGCGTGTGTGCATTACTCTGTGTGCGTGCGTATGTATGTGTGTGTGTTTCCCTCTGTGTCTGAATCGATGGGTCTGCTTTATGGCCGAGAGTGAGAGCCTATGATAAGTGATTAAGATCCTTATCATAGGGGCGCGGAAGGGTTATTTAAAGGATTAGGATAAAGGCGGCTGGTCGTTTCGATTTGGTTTTTATTACTAGTGTTATTTTTGTTGTTGTTTTTACTGTTTTTTTGTTTTTGTTTTGTTTTTGTTGTTGCTATTGCTCTTGTTCTTGTTGTTTTTGTTGTTGATGATTGGATATTTAGTAATATAGGCGATGCACGGGAATAGGTGAATTTAGAGACGAATGCGCACATAGATGTGTATTCATAATGATAATTATCATAATGATGATAATGATAATGATGATGATGACAAAAATAACAATGATAATAATATTGATAACAATAATAATGATGATAACAATAATGATAACATTGAGGATAATGATAATGACAAAACAATGGTAATAAACATTAATGATAAATGATAATAAAGATTATGAAAGTAAAGATAATGGTGATAATAGTGACAATGGTAATATTATATTGATAATGATAATAACATAAATGATAATAATAATAGTAATGATGAAAATAATGATAATAGAAATGATGAGGCTGATAACGATGATAATAAGAATGATACTAATCAGAGGAAAGTTAATAATTAATAATAATGATACTAGTAATGATAGTAATTATGATGAAAATGATACTAAGGATAATGATAATGTTAATGATGACGATACAACAAAATTATACTAATTGCAATGATAAGAATAATGATGATAATCATAATAATGATAGTGATGATAATAATGATAATGACAGTGATATTGATAATGATAGCAAAAATAATTATGATAACAAGAACAATGATGAGAATAATAATGACAATGATTATGATAATCATTATAATAATAACCATGATAACAGTGATCCATAAAAAATAATTATGATAATAACAAGACCAATTATGAGAATATAATGATAATGATTATGATAATAATCATAGTGATAATAATGATAACAATGATCCATAAAAATAATTATAATAATGATAACAATAATAACAATAATATTGATAATAATCAGAATAAAAATTATAACAGAAATAGTAATGATAG
>BOPN01001521.1:57500-62500 GCA_017312705.2 Penaeus japonicus
TAGAAAGAGGAATAGAGAGATAATTGTCTTTCTCTCTTTCTTCACTTCTTATGTCTTCTGTAAGATGCAGAAAATATGACGATATGGAATAGCCTCTGTAAATAAAGGATTCATGCACAGTTGAACGAAACTGATCTGCAAAACAAGAAAAAAGAACACAAGAAAAAAATAAAAAACACACAAGAAAACACAAATATAAAACTCACCAATTCATTAAAAAATCATATGTTTATCGACTTGCATTCTTTTACATTATTCATTCCTTACACCATTCTCGAAATCGAATCAAAACAAAGTCTTTGACTATCAAGACGCGACAGTAGGACAAGAAGAAGGCAACACGGCCCTTATGGTCTCTGAGCATAAGGACGAAACAGCATCCCAATGTCGATTTCTTCCTCGTCCGCGGAGAACATGAGATTTCGAGGAGCTGCGTCCGCGCCTCGGATTGACTGCTGGTGTGATCTCGAGCTGAGAGCGATTTCTCAGGAATGGTGTTGGTTTAGAGGAAGGGAGGGAGGGAGGAAAGGAGGTGGAGGGGAAGGAGGGAGGAATGGAGGTGGAGGGGAAGGAGGGAGGAAAGGAGGCGGAGGAGAAGGAGGGAGGAAAGGAGGTGGAGGGGAGGGAGGTAGGGGGAGAGGGAGAGAGAGAGGAAAGGAGGTGGAGGGGAGGGAGAGAGGGGGAGAGGGAGAGAGAAAAGGAAGATAGGGAGAGGGAGGGAGGGAGGGAGGGATGGAAGAGAGGGAGAAGATGGAGGGATGAAAGAGAGGGAGAGGAAGGGAGGTGGAGGGAGGGATGGATGAGAGGGAGAAGGAGGAGGGAGGGAAGAGAGGGAGAGGGAGGGAGGTGGAGGAAGAGAGTAGGGAGGTGGAGGGGGAGGGAGGGATGAGAGGGAAAGGGAGGGAGAGCAGGAAGAGGTAAGGAGATGTAGGGAGGAGGAGGGAGAGAGGGAGAGGGGAGGGAGAGAGAGAGACACACACATAAAGGCAAAGAAAGAGAGAGAGAGAGAGAGAGAATCCTGACCCATCTCCTACTGTAATCACTACCATCCCGCTAACACCATGTCATCCTTCGAGGTCCTTTGTGCCTCCGACAGTCCGAGCGACCCCCTTCTCCTCTTCCTTTTTCTTTCAGCTGCCCCATTATCTTAGTTTCAATTTGTTCTTTCTCTTCCTCATCCTCTTTCTCTCACTTCCACTATCCCCGTCCCCCATCCTTTTTTCTCTCTTTCTCGCGCCCTAAACGCTTCTCTTCCGCTCCCTTCCTATATCCCACACCTTCTTTCTTTGGTTTTTTAGGATATAATGCCCAACCTCCTTAACTCCCCTCCCCCCCCCCTCCTCCCCCCTCTTCCTTCTCCTTAACCCCCTCCCCTCCCACTTCCCTCTCACCCCCCCCCCTCCCCCGCTGCTTCTTAGGCCACCTACGTCGCTCAACTGGAAAGCCGATGCCGAAAATAACTTAATTTTCTTCCCTCATTATCTCTCTCGTGGTTTTCGTTTCGTTTCTTTATTGTTTTCTTTTTTTATGGCTTCTTTTTTTTCTCTCTTCATGCAATATATTCGTGGATTATGCATAGCGTGGATATGTTTAATACCTACGCGAATATCGTTAATATTTACAGTAAGTAAAGATATTGTATAAGTACCAAGAGTAAAGCGCGGGAAAAAAATAAGTTAAAAAAAAACAAAAGATGGTCGGTTTTCCAGCACAAAGGGGGTTGGCGCCTATGACCTGACGATTCCGAAAGGGTCTAATAATGGACTAGACCAGATGGCTTCTTTACCTTCGTTTTACCGGTAATTAACACGTGTTTTTTTCCCACCAGGTAAAAGAGTTGCCACGGGGGTGATGGCTGGAGGGAATGTGCGTTTGTTTATCTTTTTTTCTGGTGTGTGTGTGTACATGTGTCTTTATGCGTGAATGTGTGTTTGTTGGTAGATGTAAATGTACATCTTCCTGTGCGGGAGAATTTATATTTATGTATATACAGATATATATACATATATATATATATGTGTGTGTGTGTACATATATATATATATATATATATATATATATATATATATATATATATATACATATGTGTGTGTGTTTGTATGTGTATGTGTGTGTCTCTGTGTGTATATATACATAAACACACACACAATATATATATATATATATATATATATATATATATATACATATATAGATAGATAGATATACAATATATATGTATATATATATATACAATATGTGTGTGCATATGTTAATCCATGTATGTACATATATATACATATAAATATACATACATGTGTATGCATATATGTATATATACATATATGTGTGTGTGTGTGTGTGTGTGTGCGTGCGCGCGTCTGTGAGTGTTTCGTCAAGGTTCATGGTCATTTAGTGGGGAGTTGAGTTGATGGTTTAAGTAAGAAATTAAATTTTAACGCAGCTTTTAAAACAAATATTTTAAAGTTAGCGGACCGTATTGGTTTAGAAGAAATTATAATTAAAGTAACTGTAGCATTAACGATGATATTACTAATGGTAATAAGGATGATATGATATGGGAAACAATAATGATAAAAATACCTATAACAACAATAATAATGATCATTATAATAATAACAATAACCATGATAATAGTAATAACAAAAACAATAATGATAGTAATAGTAGTAGTAGTAAATGTAATAGGTGTAGTAGATGTAGTAGTAGTAGTAGATGCAGCAATAATAGTATTGATTGTAGTAGTAACGATAACAATCACACAAATAACAACAGTGATCATGATAATAGTAATAACAATAGTGATTATGATGATAATGAAAATGACAACAACAGTGATATAATGGTAGTCATAATGAGAAGTTTAATAACAATAATAATGATAATAGTAATAACTGACAGTGATAATAACAATAACAGTAATAATGATAATAAAGATAAGGATGATGAACTCGATCATCCTCATTATGGTCATGGTAATAGGTTCAGTTGCAGTCTCTCTCTCTCTTTCTCTCTCTCTCTCTCTCTCTCTCTCTCTCTCTCTCTCTCTATATATATATATATATATATATATATATATATATATATATGTATATATATATATATATATATTATATATATATATATATATATATATATATATATGTATATATATATATATATATATATATATATATATATATATATATATATATATGTTATATATATGTTATATATATATATATATATATATATATATATATATATATATATATATATATATATATATATGTTATATATATGTATATATATATATATATATATATATATATATATATATATATATATATATTTCTCTCTGCCTCTCTTTTTTTTAACTCTTCCTCTTTGCCTGTCTTTCCTTCCCTCTTTCTCTCTGCTATCCATCCATTTACCTATCTATCGCTTCTTTCCTCCCTCACATTTTCGAGAGAAAAGCTAGTGAAAAAGACGAGAAAAAAAGGAATAACAGTTCTTCAAAGAAAGAAAACAGGAAAATAACGAGTGTACAGCTGTTAACACAATAATAATAGTTAGTTCCGAGTCCGTCCCTGGGTAGGAGAGGGGAGGGGAGGGGAGGGGAGGGGAGGGGAGGGGAGAAGGTGGTTGAGTACAGACGTAGGGGCTTAGGATGGAGGGGGGATAGAGAGGGTATGTGGGTAGGGGGTATGTGGGAGGGGCAAAGAAGGGGAAGGTATGAGGTTACGGCAGCTGATGTAGGTTGGTCTTGAGGTTTTCTGGAAGGGGGTGGGGGTGTGGTAGGGTGGGGTGGGGGCTGTAGGCGGAGAAGGCAAAAGGGAGATATATAGGGTATCTTGGGGTTACTTTTGGGGTGTTTGGGGTCACACTTTCATGTCTCTCTCGCTCTCTCTCTCTCTCTCTCTATTTTGCCTCTCTTTCTCTCTCTTTCTCTCTCTCTCTCTCTCGTTTCTCTATTTTTCTTGACATACAAACACTAACCATAGAAACTGCGCATGAATACCAAATAAAAATAATACTTCCCACATGCAAATGTAGACAAATAGACAACTGATAAAAAATATAATAAAGACAAAGTAAATATAGAATTACCAATTCCTCACAGACAGACAGACAGACACACAAGCTACATATGTGACAGCGGAAATGTCTCCACATTTTTTTTTCTTTTTTTTTTTTCTTTTTGTTTGCGATCACAGTCAGCTGGGATGACGTGGTTACTGTACCCTAAGAGCACGTGGTACTGACCGCAATATTAAAAAGAAAAAAGAAGAAAAAAAAACATATGGATGGAAATAGAGAGAGAGAGAGAGAGAGAGAGAGAGGGGGGGGGGTAAGTAGATAAAAAGTAATCGGTTATTATATGTCTCATTTACATTTCTTTATATATTTTTTTTTAAAGTTAATGTAATCGTTACTTTCAGCAAAAGGAGCTGGTAGGTAGAACTGGCGCTAGCGTTATTGTCCAGTACTCAGTTGACAAAACGAAAAAAAAAAACACTCTATCTATGAAATAAAAGTTCTCAAAGTACCTCCCCCTCTTCTTCCATCCCCTTACCATTATCCAAAGAAATAGAAAAGATCGGCAAATATAATTGGAAAAAAAAAATACAACGCCAAAGAAAACGAGAGAGCGCGAACACGGGGTACATGCACCTTTTTCTCCATCTTTTATTTAATCCTTTTTTTTCCTCAAGTGCCAGTTAAGCAAGCTTGTATGGCAAGTTTCTATCAATAAAAACAAGTTCCTGAAGGAACTCGCCACATCCTTATATGGCTTCCTTAGACATACGTTCAAGGGGAAAAGGGAGAGAAAGGGGGAAGGGGTCACTGTTCTAGATTTTGAGGAACTCGGCGACTCTGGAGGATGTGAAGGGAAGTTCGTAGACACACTTTTTGTTCTATTGAATATAGTGATATCATTTGCTGATCTTCAAAATGTTTAAAATCTGTGTACCTTTTTCTCATTTTTCCATGTTTTTTTTTTTTCTTTTTTTCTTTTT
>BOPN01001521.1:82500-90000 GCA_017312705.2 Penaeus japonicus
AGGAGATGGGGGAGAGGGAGGAGAAAGAGGAGATGGGGGAGACGGAGGAGAGGGAGGATATGGGGGAGAAGGAGGAAATGGGGGAGAAGGGTGGGGCGGGGGGAGGAGATAGGGGAAAAGGGGGATTTTTAGGGTAGATAGAGAGGGGCAGATGAGAGAGCGTTGGGAGGGGAAGGCGAGGGAGGGGAAAAGAAAGGGAGGGTTGAGAAAGGAGATGGGGGAGGGAGGGAATTGTTGGAGGAGAAAGAAAGGTAGAGATGATTGGTGAGGAGAAGAGAATGAAGGAGAGGAAGTGTTGGGGGAGAAGGAGAGGGCGTAGTGAAGGGACAGGGGAGGGGAGAGGAAGAAGGAGAAGAGGGAGGAGGAGAAGGAGAAGGGGGGGGCGTTGGGAGAGGAGGAGAAGGGGGGGGCGTTGGGAGAGGAGGAGAAGGGGAGGTGTTGGGGGAGGAGGAAAGGGGAAGGGTGGGGTGGGAAGAGAGGGGAAGATGGTGGGGGTGAAAGGAGGGGATATGTTGGAGAAGAAGGAGGAGGATAAAGGATTGTTTGTGTGGTAGGATTTTGTTTGAATGTATATATGTACGTGTGTTTGTTTGTGTGTGTGTGTGTGTGTGTGTGTTTGTGTGTGCGTGTGTGTGTGTGTGTGTGTGTGTGGATGTGTGTGTGTGTGTGTGTGTGTGTGTGTGTGTGTGTGTGTGTGTGTGTGTGTGTGTGTGTGTGTGTGTGTGTGTGTGTGTGTGTGTGTGTGTGTGTGTGTGTGTGTGTGTGTGTGTGTGTGTGTGTGTGTGTGTGTGTGTGTGTGTGTGTGTGTGGATGTGTGTGTGTGTGTGTGTGTGATTACGTGCATCTCATCAGGTAGGACTCGGTAGGTCAGCCTTGAAGGAGAAGATGAGGTGAGAGGATGGGTGTAGGATGAAGGAAGGGGGGGGGGGATGATTGGATGCAAGGGTGGGGAGGGGGAGGAGCTTAGGATAAGGAGGGAGAGGGGGGTAAAAGGGGGACGGGAAAGAGACAAGGTTTCGAGAAAGTGGGATGGGGGGTGATACAGGGGGAGGGGTAGTTTGGAAGGGGGGGGGGGCGCTCGAGATAAGATGGGGTGGGGAGGGGGGAGGGGGAGATAAGAAGGTTGCAGGATGGGGGGAGGGAGGGAGGGGAGGTGGAGGTAGAGGAAGAGGGAAGCCCTCAGTGCAACAGGTGAACATCCAGGTAAGTGAAGGTGTGGTGAGGGGATAGAGGGGGGAGGTGGGGATGAGGGGGAGTTAAGAAGGGGGAAGATATAAGTGGAGGGGATGGGGGGGACGAGACAGGTGAATATCCTGGTCTGTCTGGGATTTAAGGAGGGGGAGTGGGGGGGGGGCAGGCTGTGGGGTTGAAGGGGGAAGGGGGCGGTTGAGGGTGGGGACTGGGGGAGGGGTAGGGGGTTGCACCAAGAACAGGTAGACATCCTGGTAAGACTTTTTTTGTGGGCGGACAGAAGGATGTTAAAGACCTGGGTAAAAAAAGAACCAAAAATGAAATTAAATAAATAAAAGATAAAACGATAAAGATAAAGACGTGACATAAGAGAAATGAGAAAGTGAGGGAGGGAGGGAGAGAGGGAGAGAGAGAGAGAGAGAGAGAGAGAGAGAGAGAGAGAGAGAGAGAGAGAGAGAGAGAGAGAGAGAGAGAGGAGAGAGAGAGAAAGAGAGAGAGGAGAGAGAGAGAGAAAGATAGATAGATAGAGAGAGAGAGAGAGAGAGAGGCAGAGAGACAAGTACAGGCATAGAGAGAGAGAGTGAGAGACAGACAAGCAGAAAGAGAGAGAGAGAAAGACAGAAAGAGACGGACAGAGAGAGAGAAAAAGACAGAAAGAGACGGACAGAGAGAGAGAGAGAGATAGAGAGAGAGGGGGGTGGAGAGAGAGAGAGAGAGACACACAGACAGAAAGAGTCAGACAAACCGACATACACACAGATCTCAATAAAATTAGCAACAACAAAAAGATCTTCAAAAGGGCATTTCCTCACAGGGGAAAAAATATTTGCGAAATGTCCCTTTTTAAGGAAAGGAAACTGACCCATCTTGAGCCCATTCAAGCGGTAATGACTGCGTCTGGTTTTATTTGTGTCTGACGACCAGGGTCCCCTGACGACCGTCCGTGGGAATGGTTTAAAGGGGAGGACTTATTAATATCTATGTAAATGGAATGGAACTGTGCATATACATACATAAATGCATATGTGTATATGTATACTGTGTATGTATATGTATATGAATAAATATATATATATATATATATATATATATATATATATATATATGTATATATATATATATATATATATATATATATATATATACATATATATATATCTGTGTGTGTGTGTGTGTATGTGTGTGTGTGCAGTCACACGCATACACATGTATAGATGTTTATATATACACGCATGTTTGTATGTATATATATATATATATACATATATACATACATACATACATACATACATACATACATACATACATACATACACACACACACATACACACACACACACACACACACACACACACACACATATATATATATATATATATATATATATATATATATATATATATATATATATATATATATATGTATATATATATATATATATATATATATATATATATATATATATATATATATATATAGGTAGTATATAATCGCGCGTGCGCGTGTGTGGATGGGTGTGTATATGTATATATATATATATATATATATATATATATATATATATATATATATATATATATATATATATATATGTATATAAAAAATATATATATATAATATATATATATATATATATATATATATATATATATATATATATATATGTATGTATGATCGCGCCTTTATCAATGTCAATACCAATACCCACGACTATATGGAAACGCGTGCACCGACCTGCAACAACACCCATGCCTCACGAATCAAACTCCCCTGAACTGCCCTCCAGGAATTCTAAGGATCCGCCGACCCGTGTTTTAGTTCCCCTTCGAGAGACTCTGGAGTGGAACGACTTGAGTGGAGGGGGAGGTCTTCGAGGGTGATACTGGAGGAAACTGGTGATGGTGGTGATGGTGATGATTGTGTTGGTACTGATGGTGATTTCGTTATGGTGATTTAGCGAATAGCAATAGCAAGATCACTCATGATAATGATTCTTATGATAACATTGATGATAATACTTGTAATTACAAATAACGTTGTTATGTAATTATATTGATGATGATGGCAACTCGGATGAAAATAATAATGATGATATTCAATATGATAATCATCAAAATAGCAGTAAGAGTAATTGTGCTGACATCAATATCGAAGAAAATGTTAGCATTAACAAGGGTGATAATTATAACAAATTATTGATTAAGTGAGGATGGTAAAATAATGATATTAATGATAATCTTAGTAGTGATGATGGAGATGAAATGGTGAAGATTAATCATGATAATAATGTTTTTTCTTACAATTGTCTTTATTATTATTACTTTTATCATAATTATTACCATTATCATTATTACTTTTATTATAATTATTATCATCATTATCATCATTACTTATATCATAATCATTATCCTCACCATTATCATTATTACTTTTATGATAACCAATATCATCATCATTATCATTATCATTTTTATCATAATTATTATCAGCATCATTATCATCATCATTATTGCTTTTATTATTATTATTATCATTTTCATCGTGATTACCATCATTATTACCATTATTATCAGTATCAATTTTATCCTTATCATTATTATTATCATTATTATCATAATTATCATCATTATTATTGATATTATCAGTCTCATTATAATTTTCATCATTATCATTATTATTATCATTATTATCATTATTGTTAGTACTGTAATTATCATTATCATTAGCGTTATCATTATCGGTGTCATTAACACTATCATCATTACTGCCATTATCATTATTAGTATCATCTTGCTGTATTTATTGTTCTCCTCATTATCATCATCACTATCACCAGTATCATCATTTTCATCATTACGGTAACAATACAGCAATTTCCATCATCTAAATCAACACAAGCATAATTTTGCGCAAATTCATCATCATCATAATCATAGTCATTATCATAATCACAGTCATCATCATAATCAGTATCATCATGATGTGGTTCCCTTCATGTCAGCTCCGGGCTTGGCTTTTTAACGTTGTGATACGGGTCTGTGGCGAGTGCGTGGTTATGTGTGCTTGTGGGCGTGTGGGAGGGGGGGGGGTATGTGTGTGTGTGTGTGTGTGTTTGTGTGCTTGTCTCTGTGTGTATGTGGGAGGGGGGTGATATGTGTGTGTGTGTGCTTGTGTGTGCTTGTCTGTGTGTGTGTGTGTGTGTGTGTGTGTGTGGAAAGGGGGTACGTGTGTGTGTGTGTGTGTTTGTGTGCTTGTCTCTGTGTGTATGTGGGAGGGGGGGGATATGTGTGTGTGTGCTTGTGTGTGCTTGTCTGTGTGTGTGTGTGTGTGGGAGGGGGGGGGGGGTATATGTGTGTGTATGTGTGTAAGTGAGTGAGTGAGAGAGAGAGTGAGAGAGAGCGAGAGAGAAAGTGAGTGTGTAAGTGACTGAGAGAGAAAGAGAGAGAAAAATAAAGAGGGTGAGAGAAAGAGAAAGAGAAAGAGTAAGAGAGAAAAAATAATCGAAATAAAAAGAGAGAAAAAAAAGAACGAAAGAAAAAGAAAGAGAAAGAAAAAATACTCACCCACTTCGCCGCCGCCCCCCCCCCTCCCCTCTCCAAATCCCCTCCCCCCTCCCTCTCTTAAAAAAAAAAAAAAAAAAAAAAAAAAAAAAAGCCACTCGGTATCCTTGAAGACCTCTAAATAAAGGTGCATTCTGGAGAGGATCCAGTGTTGCAAATTCCTAAAGCCAATGACCACGATGCAGACAGTTCATTCCCTTCCCCCGACGCGCGCTCACTCGCCAACAGGTTACATAAGCCAGACGCGATCTCCTGTTTTTTTTGTTTTTTTTTTTTTTTTTTTTTTTTTTTTTTTTTTTTTTCTTTCTTTGTTTGTGTGTGTTTTTTTTTTTTTTTTTTTTTTTTTTTTTGAGAAATGAATTTTCAATTATTTGTTCATTAGAAGGATGATAGTGATAACACCAACGATGATCATGATAAGGATGTATGGAAATGCTGATAATAATGATAATGGTAATGATAGTGATAGTAATAATATTAACAATATAGTTAATCATAAAGTAACAATAATTATCATAATTATTGTGAAAATAATGATAATAAGAGAAGTGATAATGAAGATAATTAGGATAATAATCATTATGATTATAATGATGATAAGGACGATTATGAAAATAAAAATGATGACGATGATTGATTACATCATTATAATTATTATAATAATAATGAAAACAATGATAATAGTAATAATAATAATGATAATGGTTATGATAATAAAGAATATACTAGTAATAACAATGATGATAATAATGGTAATGATAATAATGCAATAGCAAAAACATGATGACTATAATAATAATCGTAATAATGATTATGATGATAGTGATGATAACAATAATGATAATAAAAATGAAGATATTGGTGATGATATCAATAGCATTAATGATAATAATAATGATAACAGTAATAATGATAACGGTAATTATGATAATAGTGATAAGGATTATAATGATAAAAATGATAATCATCATGATACTGGCGTTAGCAATAATGATAACAATGATAATGATAATGATAAAAGTAACTAGATTAACAATAATACTATTGATAACGATAATGATAACTATGATAATGGGAATAACAATAATAATGATAATGGGGATAATAATGATAATGAAAACGATGATGAAAATAATAATAGTGATAGCAAAATTATGATAATAATGATGGTCATAATAGTAACATTAAAATTACAACAATAATAATAATTATGATGATAACAGTAATGAAGTAACAATAACGAAAATGATAATGATGATAATACTAATGGTAATAATAACTATTATAAAAATGATAAACAGTGATAATGATAATAATGAAAATAATTGTAATTATGATAATGATAACGATATTGATAACAATAATAATGATAATGATAATCATGATATTAGTAATGATGATAACAATGATAACAATAACATTAAAAATGATGATGATAATACCAATAATTTTGATAGGATAATTAAAAAAAGAGAAATATAATGATAATGATAATAATGATGGTGATAATAACAATGATGATAATAACAAAGATAACGATAATGAGATGATGCTAATGATAATGTTATGATAGAAATGATAACAAGCTTAATGGTAACAACAATAAGGATAATAATGTTAATGATAATGATAACACCAACAATAATAATTATTACGATAATAATGACAATAATGATGATAATACTACTACTACAAATAGGTAAGAAGAAGAAGAAAAAAAAAGAAGAATGACAATGATAATGATGATAATAGTAATGATACCACTCATAACAATTATCATTATCGTTATTGTTATTATCATTATCATTATTATTATCATTATTACCATTTTTATTATAATTATTTTCACTGTTATTGTTGGTGTTGATATGTCATTATTGTTATTACAATTACCAGTATCATCATTATCAGTATCATTATCATCATCACCATTATTCTCATTATATTTAATATCATTGCTGTATTTATCTTTACTATCATTATCATTATCATCATTATCACCATTAAAAAATATTGTTAATTACATTGTTTCTATAAATAATGATTTAAGAATCAATTTTACTGCTACTGTTATTTTTAATATCATCAATACAATTATTTTCATTACCATTATTATTATCAGTGATATTGTTATTATTATCATTATCATGACTGATATGATTATCATAATCGTAATGGTTATTACTACTGTTACTATCATAACTATCATTATTGTCGTTATCACTAACATTTTTATCACCATCATCATTATTATTATTAATGATAACTATTATGGTAATAATGATGATGGAATTTGTGATAATGATGATGGTGATTGATATCAAAATCATATCAAGTTGATCTCTAGTTCATCAATAATTTTCTTTCAGTTGCTATTGTCTGGAAAGAGTGAGGGAATTATTGCAAAAAATGAAAAACAGAGATTGAGATAGATAGATAGAGAGAGAGAGAGAAAGAGTGAGAGAGAGAGAGAGAATGAAAGAGAGAGTGAGAGAGAGAGAGAGAGAGAGAGAGAGAGAGAGAATGGGAGAGAGAGAGAGAGAGAGAGAGAGAGAGAGAGAGAGAGAGAGAGAGAGAGAGAGGAGAGAGAGAGAGAGAGAGAGATGATACAGAGAGAGAGAGAGAGAGATGATACAGAGAGAGAGAGGGAGAGAGATAATACAGAGAGAGAGAGACGAAGCAGAAGAGAGAGAGCGATCACACACCCTCGTCAAACCTTGACCCTGCTAGTTCAAGTGTAACACAACA
>BOPN01001521.1:92500-95000 GCA_017312705.2 Penaeus japonicus
TCTTTCTCTCTCTCTTGCTTTCTTTCTCTCACTTGCTTTCTCTTTCTTTCTCTTTTTTCCTCTCTCTCTCTCTCTATCTATCTTATCTCTATCTCTCTCTCTCTCTCTTATCTCTCTCTCTCTCTCTCTCTCTCTCTCTCTCTCTCTCTCTCTCTCGAATCTCTCTCTCTCTCGAATCTCTCTCTCTCGAATCTCTCTCTCTCAACAATAAAACAGCTATGATGGTAATTGTGAAGATTACATGACTAATGTTCCTTGAAGCATAATTGATATTTTGGAATTATGAATACGCTCCATAATAAACATAAGTTGTCTGGCCATAAATATTGTAATTAATGTCAACTAACCAAAACTGCAATATAACCATGCAATTTAATATAACGATCCTCCTGATAGCCAAATCAACATCATAAAATAACTCAGTGAAGAAAAAGAAGAAGAACAACATCATAGGATCCATAAAAATAACTCCCAAAAAATCATTAAACTTGTACCTGATCAACTGCACACCTCCAAAAGCAACAAGTCATAAAGCCCATTTCTCCCTCGAAACGCTATAGGATCGTCGCCTTTAGAGACCCACCCCTTCCACCATTGTTTACAACCCGACTCGGACCGCCATATGCGCATATCTCGACTCGCTTTTTTTTCGTCTACTTTTTCTTCTTCTTACTTTTCCCCTTCTTCTTTCCCTCAGTCTATGATTTTCCTTATTATGAAATCTCATGGTGGAGGAATTAGATGTGTGTATAAATCAGTAATTAACGCCGGCATATTGAGATACCGCCCTGTGTAAAACGAGATAATCCAAACACGAAATTCCACTTAAAGAAAACGATTTTAAATGCTTGTCTGGCAGATGAATAGTGTATTTAAGGGATTACTATTTTATTTTTTTTATGTTTTATTTTTATTTGCATTTATTACATGAGGTGAGTGTGTGTTTGTTGTTCATGTTGTAGTGGGGTCTTGCATGCTTGTGTGTGTGTGTGTGTGTGTTTGATTGGTTGTGTTTGTTTGTTTGTGTAAGTGTTTGTTTGTGTGTGTGTGTGTGTGTGTGTGTGTGTTTGATTGCTTGTGTTTGCTTGTTTGTTTGTGTGTGTATGTTTTTGCTTGTGTGTGTTTGTGTGTCTTTGATTGTTTGTGTTTACTTGTCTGTGTGTGTGGGTGTATAAGCGTGTTCTTGTTTGTTTATTTGCGCATAGCAATAGTAATCCTAGAAGGTCTTTGAAGGAGCTTAAGTAGAAAGAGGAAGAAAAGCAAAGAAGAAAAACAGTAAATAGGAGAGAGAGAAAAGAAAAAGAGAAAGAGAGACAGAGAGAGAAAGAAAGAAGGAAAAGGAAAGGGATAAGAAAACTGATCCGAGACCCAATTTATTCACCAACCATGCACTATTGTTTATGAGTCGGTGAGTCCATGAGTGATAAGGTCCATGAGTAATTGTACATCTTTGGCGAGGAGAGAGAGAGAGAGAGAGAGAGAGAGAGAGAGAGAGAGAGAGAGAGAGAGAGAGAGAGAGAGAAAAGGAGGGAGAGTCCAGGAGAACCAGTGAAAGAGAGAGAGAAAGAAAGAAAGGACGAGAACGAGAATGAGAAAGACCAAGATATAGAGAAAGAAAGAGAAAGAAAGAGAGAGAGAAGAGACCGACCCAGCGAGCGCCAGAGGAGGAGAGAGCCTCGTGGGCGCCGCCAGCGAGCACCCAGCCTCCTTCGAAACGCCAGATGCAATAAAAAGATAACGAAGCTTAATCATAGGCCTATCGCAGGGAGGGGCGGGGGGACGGGGGAACGGGGGGGGGGAGAGTGTTGGGTAGGTCTCGGCAGTCTCGGCGTTGCAAGGCGATTGAGTTGCACGCGCCGGTGGGCGTTGGCAATGATGTTTTAGGGAAGGCGTGGCGGTCATCCGGTTGCAAAGGATTTGGTATGCAACGCAGGCGCGAGGAAGGGAATGTGGGAGGGAGGGGAGAAGGAGGGAGGGAAAGGGAAGGAGGAGGAGGAGGAGGAGGTGTGGGCGGAGGGGAGGGAGGGGAGGTGGGTAGAGAGGGATGGGTAGGGAGCAAAGGAGGGAATGCGGGAGGAGGGAAAGAGTAGATAGAAGAGGGGTCGGGAGGGCGAAGGGCCGAAGAGGTAGGGGGAGAGGAAGAGGAAGGGAGATAGGGATGAAGAGGGAGGGAGAGAGGAAATGACGATGTGGGAGAGATATGGTAAAGGAGAGTAGGATGGGAAAGGGGAAAGGAGAGAGAGAGAGAGACTGAAGGAATGTGGAGGAGAAGAGGGGGAAGGGAAAACAAGAGAAGAGAGAGGGATTTAGTAGGAATAGAAGGATGGGGGGGGGGGTCTGGTAAGGGACAGAGAAAGGAAAGGGAAAGAGGAGGGAGAGATGACGGGGAGAAAAGAAGGGGAAAAGGAGTGAGGGAGAGACAGAGAGAGGGGAGACTGAACTCGGGAGGGAAGGAGGGGGAAGAGAGAGAGAAAAAAAAGAGGGATAGGGAGGGAGGGAA
>BOPN01001521.1:100000-105000 GCA_017312705.2 Penaeus japonicus
TGCCTCTGTCTCTGTCTTTTACTCTCTGTCTCTATCTATTCTCTGTATTTGTCTCTTTCTCTCTCTCCTATTCCTCCCTTTTGGAAGCGGGTTCTCCCATTCATCATTGTTATCGCTTTTTTATCATTAGTTTCAGTATTATCATCTTTACCGTCTTCCACCTACCCCACCCCATCCCCACCCTACCCACCCACTCCCCAACCCTATCCACAGACCACCTCATCCCTCCCCTATACCCCAACCCCCCTACACCCCCCAAATCCACCCACACACCGATAACAAAAAAAAAAAAAAAGCGAGCATCGATAAGCGAGCGTTGTCTGCTATCGGATGTCTCGTAGATCTCCATTGATGATGAGTTGAAGAAAGTTGATGATGCCTCGAGTCTCCATCTCACAAGAATTGACTTTCAATTGTTCTTTCACTACTATTCTCTCCTGACTTCGGTGAGGTGCTTTTGTTTGTTTTTGTTTTCTGTTTGTTTATTATTTTCTTTTTTCTCTTCTTCTATGTATTGTTGCCATTCATTTTCTTCTTGTTTTTTATTATTATTTTTCTATCCTTCCATGTCTTCGTCTTCTTCTTGTTTCTTCTTTTTCATCCTCAAAACATTATTATCATCATTGTTATCATTACTATTAACATTATCATTGCCATTATTGTTATCATTATTAGTATCAGTATCATTATGATTATTATTGTATTGCCAATATGCTTATCATTAATAGGATATTCATCTTCACCTCAATCATTCTCGTTGCTACTATTGTCATCCTTATCATGATTATCCCTTTTCCCTTTTCTTCATCACCTTCTCCAGTCTATCTCCCTATCTCTATATCTTTATCTCACCCCCCTCCCCTCTCTCTCTCTCTTTCTCTCTCTCTCTCTCTCTCTCTCTCTCTCTCTTTCTCTCTCTCTCTCTCTCTCTCTCTCTCTCTCTCTCTCTCTCTCTCTCTCTCTCTCTCTCTCTCTCTCTCTCTCTCTCTCTCTCTCTCTCTCTCTCTCTCTCTCTCTCTCTCTCTCTCTCTCTCTCTCTCTCTCTCTCTCTCTCTCTCTCTCTCTCTCTCTCTCTTTCTCTCTCTCTATCTTTCTTTCTCTCTCTCTCTTTCTTTCTCTCTCTCTCTCTCTCTCTCTCTCTCTCTCTCTCTCTCTCCATATATGTATGTATATTCTTATGTGTGGGCGAGTGTCTGGGTGTGCCTCTGTAAGTATATATGTGTGTGTGTTTATATATGTGTATGTATATATATATATATTTGTTTCTCTCTCTCTCTCTCTCTCTCTCTCTCTCTCTCTCTCTCTCTCTCTCTCTCTCTCTCTCTCTCTCTCTCTCTCTCTCTCTCTCTCTCTCTCTCTCTCCTTCGCCAAGCAAAGTCGCGGCCGTTAATCGTGCGTGTCGTGAACGTGTCTCAGGCGCACCGTGACCTTGGACCTTTCCTCTTTCGACAAGGTCATTGCCAAGCGAAAGAGAGAGAGAGAGAGAGAGAGAGAGAGTTAGAGGTAGATGAGAGAGAGAGAGAGAGAGAGAGAGAGAGAGAGAAAGAGTGAGAGAGGGGGTAGAGAGAGGGAGAGAGGTAGAGAATGGGAGAAAGAGGGAATGAGAGAAAAAGAGAGAGAGGGGCCACATCGTATGACGTTATCGCTTTATTCCTCTTCTCATTCATCGATCTTCTTATCCGTTCTATCTACTTTATCGTTAGATTTCACATTTTAAGATTTATCTATCATTTCACATTCGCAATAATAGAATTATCCTTTTTGGAATAGATGGAACTGTGGAGTACATTTGGAACCTTGAAATAGATTTGGAATATATGGGAAATCCTGGAATACCTTTGGAATCTTAGAATGACTTTGGAATCTGGAAATAAATTTGGAATCTTCAAATACCTTTGGAATTCTGGAATACATTTGGAATCTTGGAATGCATTTGCAATATTGGAATCTATCGGGGATCTTGGAATAAATTTGGAATATTAAAATAATTTTGGAATCTTGAAATATAAAAGGAATCTTTCATATCTGACCTTATTCACGTCTACCCTACCCCCCCCCCCCCCCCTTTCTTTTATTCAAATATTTTTAATCCTATCCTTCCCCCCCCCTTCCCTACCTTCCCTCACTATTTCTTATCTTTTTTTTTTTTTTGTCTTGTTCAACCTAATAAAATCGTTGCAAATTGCTCATTATGAATCCCAGTTATTAAGCAATTTTCGTGTCACGACCTTTTACTCTTCCTTGCATGTTTAACCCTCGTTCCCCAGCCGTCAATTTCAATTAATAATTGCTTTTATTCTTCCAATTAACAAGGTAATTAATAAGCCCAAGCCCCCGATGTGATGTAAGGACATTCTCGGGTTCTGGAGACTGATAAAGATCAATAAGAAACTCTGTGGTATCACGATTTTTACGAGATTCTTTTTAGATTTTTTTTTTTTAGATTTTTTTTACTCGAAAGATTATGGTTATGTGAGGTTAGATGGAGGAGTGAGAGAGAGGCGGGAAAGCAAGAGAGAGAGAGGGGGGGGAGGGAGAAATCCAGAGAGGGGAGAAAGAGAGAGAGGGGGGGAGGGAGAAATCCAGAGAGGGGAGAAAGAGAGAATTTGAGAGTGAAAAGAAAGGGAGACGGGAGAGGGAAAGGAGAGGAGGATAAAGGGAGTGACTAAAAGAGAGGGAAAAATGAGGAAGATCGAAAGGAGACAGACAGACAGATAGATAGACAGACAGATAGACAGAGATAGATAGATAGACAGAGACAGACAGATAGACAAAGAGAGACAGAGACAAACAAACTGACAAACAGGCAGACAAAAAGAGACAGGAGCATACAGAAAGAGACAGAGGCAAACAAACTAACAACCAGGCACACAGAAAGAGACAGAGGCAAACAAACTAACAACCAGGCACACAGAAAGAGACAGAGGCAAACAAACTAACAACCAGGCACACAGAAAGAGACAGAGACAAACAAACTAACAACCAGGCACACAGAAAGAGACAGAGGCAAACAAACTAACAACCAGGCACACAGAAAGAGACAGAGACAAACAAACTAACAACCAGGCACACAGAAAGAGACAAAGACAAACAGACAGCTAGAGACAGAGATAGACATACAGACAGACAGACTTTCCTTCCTCCACGCACCCGTAGACAGAAAATTTCATCTACGCAAAAGAAAAAGGAAAAAAAAGAAAAGAAAAATCTATCTATCTATACATACATATATATATATATATATATATATATATATATATATATATATATATATATATATATAAGTAAATAATAATGATAATAATAATAAATGAATAAAAAAAATATAGAAAAAATCCACATCAGGTAAACCCGCCATTTCTTTGACGCCAAAATAAACTTTACGAAAGCGTTTGCAAGAAATACATCTTTATTAGTAATTCAAGCGGGTTCTCGGTCGCCTCAAACCTGTTCTTTGGCTTCTGTTTATTTATTTCTTCATAGTTCACTTTTATGATAATTTTTCGTACCTCCATCTTCATAATTTGGGCCGCGCTTCGGTCGCCAGCTGTTGGAGGAATGATTTTTGATTTTGTCTTCTTTCGTTCGTTCGCTTTATCTCTCTATCTGTCTATCTATCTAGTTACCTATCTATTTCTCTCTCTCTCTTTCTATCTATCTATTTAGTTCCCTATCTATTTCTCTCTCTATCTCTATCTATCTATCTATCCAGTTCCCTATCTATTTCTCTCTCTCTCTCTTTCGTTCTATCTCTCTCTCTCTCTCTCTCTCTCTCTCTCTCTCTCTCTCTCTCTCTCTCTCTCTCTCTCTCTCTCTCTCTCTCTCTCATTCTCTCTCTCTCTCTCTCGCTCTCTCTCTATCTATCTATCTATCTGTCTATCTATCTATCTATCTATCTCTCTTGCTTCTTTTTCTTACTTTTCCTTCTTCGTCACTGTTCTCTGTTTTCTCTTTTTTCTTCTTCCTCCTCTTTCTCTCCCTCTTCTTCTCCTCTTTCTTTTCTTCTTCCTCCTTCTTTTCCTCGCCCTCCTTCTCTTTTTCCATATTTTTTATCCTCCTCTTCCCCTTTCTTCTCTTCCTCCTCCTCCTCTTCTCTATCCATGCCTTCCTAGTCTTCCTCTTTCTCCTCCCTCTTCCTCTTCCTTCTTCTGCTCATGTTCCCCATCTTCCTCCTCATCTGGTTCATCTTCATCCTCCTCCTTCTCCCTTTTTTTTTCCTCCTCCACCTCTTCTTCTTCTTCTTCTTCTTCTTCTTCCATCTCTTCCCCTCCTTTGTACCCTCCTCCCTCCTCTCCCTCCCATTCTCCTCCTCTTCTGACTAGAGAGAAAGGTAAGGGTGAAGGAAGGGAGTAAGAATCGAAAGGTAGGGAGGGACTGGTAAGGAGGGAGTACGGAGGGAGCAAGCGAGAGGGAGGAGGGATGAGGAGCGAGTGGGAGTAAGGAATGAGAGGTTATGAAGGAGGGAACTAGGGGAAAGGGAGATTAGGAAGGAGGGAATGAGAAGAGAGGGTCTAACAGGAGGGAGTTAGGGGAGGGGGGGAATGAACTGGAAGGGAGTCAGGAGGGAGGGAACGAGAAGGGAAGGAGGGAGATAGGGAGTCAGAAGCAAGAGAGTAAGGAGGGAGGGAATAAGAAGGGAGGAAGTCAGGAGGGAAAGAATAAAAATAGAGGGAGTCAGGAGGAAGGGAATAAGAAAAAAAAAGAAAAAAAAGATGAATTCAAGAGGGAGGAAAGAGAGGGCAGAGAAGGGAGGGCGGCGGTGATAGGGGGGGGGGAGGGGGGGGGGGGAGGGGGTCTAAGGATTAAGGAACCAGTATTGAGAAACACAATTCGGTTGCTCTTTATCAGACCTTATGAGGGACATGACTTTGATGAGATTTTCAATCATATTAAAAGGCGATTCGGGTTGGCCGAGTTTTTTTTTTTTTTTTTTAACGGGGTGGGGGGGGGTGAGGGGTTAGTATGGGGTTGAGGGGAAGGAGGGGGGGAAGGGTGATAAT
>BOPN01001521.1:117500-120000 GCA_017312705.2 Penaeus japonicus
ATATTTCAGAAATACTGATTATAATAACAATTAAAACAAATTATAGTAATCATAATGACAATTGATAATATTTATTTAAATTATTTAAAATGACATCTCAAAAATATAATTTCGAGAATTCTTTTTCTTCATTCTTTATCTCCTCTTCCACTTCTTCAAGTTCTATATCCTCTTCCTCTTCTACTTTTTTTTTCTTCTTCTTGTCCTTCTTCCATCTCATCCTGATCTTTCACTCTTTCTACTTTTTCTTATTTTCCGTTTTTTATCATTCTTCTCTTTCTTCTATATCTCCTTCTTCGTGTTCTTTTTTCCTCTATCTATTTTTCTTCTGCTTATTACTCTAATATATCTTCTTCCATTTCTTCTTCCTCTCTCTTCTCTTATTTTTCTACTTTCTTCTTCTTCTTCTTCTTCTTCTTCTACTTCATTGTTGTTCTCCTCCCTTCTCTATTCCCTCTTCTCATCTCTTCCTCCTCCTTCTTCCCCCTTCAGATTGCCCTTCTTAATCCTCCTTTCTCCGTCCCCTCGTTCTCCCTCTTCGTTCTTCCTCCTCTTCCACCTCCATTTCCATTCTTTCATTTCCTTCTCCCTCCACCTCTTCCCTACTTATTCCACTGCTCTCTCCACCTCGTTCCGTCTTTTCTCTCTTCTTCCATATTTCTCTTTCTCTTCTTCTTACGCCTCCTCCACCACCTACATTTCCTCCTCCTCCTCCTCCTCCTCTTCTCCTTCGCTTTCTCCTCCTCCTCCTTCTCCTTTTCCTCCTCCCGTCCTCCTTTTCCTCCTCCTCCTCCTCCCTCTTCTCCCTACCACCACCTCTCTAACCCCCTCCCCCTCCCCCTAGCCCTCCCCCTACCCCAACCCTCCGCATTCCTCACTGGATACCTGTACCATTACCCCCTACCCTCCCCCCCTTCCTCTACCCCGCCCCTGCTCACCCCCCGCCCCCCAACCCACCCCTACCCCCTCCGTCACCCATGCAATAAATCTAAGCAACGTCTCTCCATTATATATCATGCTTCAATCTCGACGTTTATATTACCAAAAGGTTTGTCCGCGTGACTGTGTCCCCGACGTTGCCTTGGGGACGCGGTGCTGGTGAGGGGAGGGGGACTGTCAAGAGGATGGGGAGGGGGTGAAGAAGAGGGGGAGGGGAGGAGGAGGGAAAAGGGAGGGGAGGAGGAGGGGGTGAAGAAGAGGGGGAGGGAGAGGGGGTGAAGAAGAGGGGGAGGGAGAGGGGGTGAAGAAGAGGGGGAGGGAGAGGGGGTGAAGAAGAGGGGAAGGGTGAGGGGTGAAGAAGAGGGGAAGGGAGAGGGGGTGAAGGGGAGGAGGAGGGGGAGGGGAGAGGAGTGGGTGAAGAGAAGGGGGAGGGAGAGGAGGTGAAGAGGAGGCGGAGGGGAAGTGTAAAGTGGAGGGAGAGGAGGGGGAGTGGGTGAAGAGTACATTGTTTCTTTCTTCTTTTCTTTTTACCTTTGAAACAATGATAATGATGATGGTTCTATCAAACAAGGATAACAATAGTGATAACAATAGTAATAATGATAACGATAATGACAAGGATTTTGATAATGATAACGATAATAATAATTATAATAATAACGATCATGATAATGCTAATGAAAATGATAATGATAATGGTAATTATGATAATTATCATTAACTGTTAATGATAGGGGAAGGGAAGGGAGAGGGAGAGGGGGTGGGATGAGTCAGGTGTCTTTTTCTCTCTTAGTTTCTCTCTCTCTCTATCTATCTATCTATCTCCATCTTTTCATATTTTTCCTCTTTCATTTCTCTCTCTCTCTCTCTCTCTCTCTCTCTCTCTCTCTCTCTCTCTCTCTCTCTCACTCTTTTACGTTTTTTTTTCATCTCAGATTCCCGAATGAAAATGTTAATAGATAAAAGAAGAAGAAGAAAGTATGTGTGTGTGTGTAATACGAAACTACATTTGCATAAATAAAACCAAAATGGAAGCATCGCCTCAGTTAAACTAGTTAGTTATTTGAATTTCTAATTAATAGCTTCTCATGCTACTACGCTTTATATGATATATATTTATATATCAATGTTATAATTTCTTCTTCTTTTTTATATGTATAGTTTAAATTGTCGATTGTTTATATATATAATGAAAAGGGAAGGCAGTGATAAAGAACATGGCGTTTGAGTAATGTACAAGAATTTGCATCCAGCACAGTTTGATGACATGACCACTATTTTCCTTTCTCTCTCTCTCTCTCTCTCTCTCTCTCTCTCTCTCTCTCTCTCTCTCTCTCTCTCTCTCTCTCTCTCTCTCTCTCTCTCTCTCTCTCTCTCTCTCTCTCTCTCTCTCTCTCTCTCTCTCTCTCTCTCTCTCTCTCTCTCTCTCTCTCTCTCTCTCTCTCACACACACATGCACATACAAAGAACTGCATCCAGCACTTTTTTGATAATATGACCGTTATTACTTTCTCGTTCTTCCCTTCTCTTTTTCTTTTCTCACTCATATACTCTCTCTCTC
>BOPN01001521.1:147500-150000 GCA_017312705.2 Penaeus japonicus
TCCCTCTCCTCCTCTCCTCTTTCCTCCCTCCTACCCTCCCACCCCTCCTCTCCTCTTCCCTTCCCTCCCTCCCTCCCACCCTCCCTCTCCTCCTCTCCTCTTTCCTCCCTCCCTCCCTCCCTCCCTCCCTCTCCTCTTCCCTCCCACCCACCCACCCACTCACCCACCCACCCTCCCTCTCCTCTTCCCTCCCTCCCACCCACCCACCCTCCCTCCCACCCTACCTCTCCTCCTCTCCTCTTCCCTCCCTAACCCACCCACCCTCCCTCCCTCCCTCCCTCCCTCCCTCCCCTCGTTCTGCATGATGAGCAATCTGTCTTCCCGCCTTGCACGAACGCGAACGTCTTAGTTTACAGTGTGCGTCGTGGTGATGGAGAGTCGTCGTTGGAAGTATTTCTTTTTCTTCTTTTGTTTTGTTTGTTTGTTTTAGAGACTTTTTTATTTCATATGCGTGATGGTATTGTCGGTTTTTTTTTTTTTTTTTTTTTTTTTTTTTTTTTTTTTTTTAGATATGTTTTTGCTTATTTGTGTTGTTGTGTTTCTGATTTATGATTTTGTTCTGACTGTTTGATTATCATTGTTATTATCGTTTTTTATTTGTATTGTTATCATTATTGTTAAGATTATCATCATTATTATTATGATTGTAATCATTACCATTACTATCATTAATTTTATCAATATCATCATTATTACTTTCACTATTAATATCATCATCATTTTTTTCTTCTCCTTTTCCTACTTAACCTTAAACATTATTCTTCGTTCTATTTTTATCCTTCTTTCGTATCATTATCAACAACATTTAATATCTTCTACATTCTCCTTCTTCTTTATTACTATTCCTACCACCATCACCACAATCACCATGACAACCACTACTATTATCTTATCTTCCCTTCGCCCCACCATCACCATTCTCTCTTTTATACCTCTTATTCATCATCATCGCTCGACCCTTCTTCCTTCATTCCGTATTCACGTGTTGGCTCTTCATACCACCTACTTAAGTGAGCTCATAACAGATGAATGGTCATTAGGCTAATTGCAATGCTATCAACTTGAGTAATGATCGTGGAATCAACGCTCTAATTCTCTTTATTATCAAGACCAATAATCTTTATATTAAAAAGATGAGACTTTTTGTCGGAAATGAGAGAAAGGAGAGAAAGGCAATGAGATGTAAGATTGGAGAGAGAAATAAAATGGAAATAACAAAGAGAGAGAGGGGGTGGGGAGAGACAGAGAAAGAGAGAGAGAGAGAGAGGAGAGAGAGAGAGAGAGAGAGAGAGAGAGAGAGAGAGAGAGAGAGAGAGAGAGAGAGAGAGAGAGAGAGAGAGAGAGAGAGAGAGAGAGAAAGAGAGAGAGAGGGAGACAGAAAGAGAAAAGGAGAGAAGAGAGAGAGGCAAACAGAGAGAGAGAGAGAGAGAGAGGCAAACAGAGAGACAGAGAGAGAGCGCGCGAAAGAGAGAAAGAAAGAAAGAAAGAGAAGCAGAAAGAGGAAGAGATGAAAATAAAAACTGGAATCAGCGCATGTACAAAACGTAGCCACCACAAATTTCGACTGACAAATATATCATCAGTGTTCTCCGAACCTTCCCCACCCCTCCCTTCCCCTCCCCTCCCCCCATTATCTCCCCACTGCCACTCCTATATCCTCCTCCCTCTCCCCTCCCCCTCCCTTCAACCTCTTCCTCCGCCATCCCTTTCCCTTTCTTTCCCTTCCACTTTTCTTCCTTCCTCTTCCATTTTTTCCTCATCCCCCTCCCCTCTCTTCTTTCCTTCCCCATCCCCTTCCCCTCCCCTCCTGTTCTTCCCTCTTCTCCCTTTTCCTCCCTACCTCCTTTCCTTTCCTACCTTTATTCCCACCTTTATTCCCTCCTCTCTCATTCCTTCCTCACCCCTTCCCTCCTCATCTCCTTTTCCTTCCTACTCACCCCCTTCCTCCCTCACTCCCTTCCGTCTCCCCCCCCCCCCCCCCCCGTCCTCTACTCCCCCCACACTATTCCATCACATCACCCACTTCTCCTCCCCCTCTCCCTCCCCCTCTCCCTCTTTTCCCCACTTTCCCCGCTCTTTCTCCCCTCTTTCTCCCCTCGCCCTCACCTTTCTCCTTCTCCTCCCCCCTCTCTATCTCCCTCTCCCTCTCTTCCCCACTCTTCCCCCCTCTTTCTCCCCTCTTTCTCCCCTCGCCCTCACCTTTCTCATCCCCCCCCCTCCTCCTCACCCCCCCTGTTAGGCCACCGAGGAACACAATGCAATTAGCAAAGGTTATTCTCTGGCCTAATCTAGGAAAGTGGATTATAACGGTGATGCTTCGGTTAAGGCCTATCCAGGGGGGGTGGGGGGGATGGGAGGAGGTTGAGGCCTATCCAGGGGGGGTGAGGGGATGGGAGGAGGTTGAGGCCTATGCATGGATTTATTTAGTTTAAGTTCTTTTATCGTAGTACGCACATGCTCACATATATACAGTGTGTGTGTTGTATACTACATCATACCA
>BOPN01001521.1:155000-157500 GCA_017312705.2 Penaeus japonicus
TCCACCTCACCCCTAATCCACCTTCCCTTCCACCTAATCTCCTAATCCACCTTCCCCTCCACCTCATCCCATAATCCATCTTCCCCTCCACCTCATCCTCTAATCCACCTTCCCATCCACCAAATTTCCTAATCCACTTCCCCTTCTCCTTTTTTCCTAATCCACCTGCCCCTCCACCTAACTCCCCAATCCACCTTCCCCTGCACCTAGTCTGCTAATCCACATGAACTCGTAATCCACCTCCCCCTCCACCTAATCTCCTAATCCACTTCCCACTCCACCTAACCATCTAATCCATCATCCCCTCCACCTCAACCTCTAATCCACCTTCCCCTCCACCTCACTCTCTAATCCACCTTCCCCTCTGCCTAACTCCCTAATCCACCTTCCCCTGCACCTCACCTTCTAATCTACTTCCACCTCCACCTAATCTGCTAATCCACCTTCCCCTCCACCTAATCTCCTAATCCACCTGCGCCTCCACCTAACTCCTTAATCCACCTTCCCCTCCACCTCACCTAATCCACCTTCCCTCCACCTCACCCTCTAATCCACCTTCCCCTCCACCTAATCTCCTAATCCACCTTCCCCTGCACCTAATCTGCTAATCCACCTCCCCCTCCACCTAATCCTCTAATCCACCTTCCCCTCCACCTCACCCTCTAATCCACCTTCCCCTGCACCTCACCCTCTAATCCACCTTCCCCTCCACCTAGTCATCTAATCCACCTTCCCCTCCACCTAATCTGCTAATCCACCATTCCATCCACTTCACCCTCTAATCCACCTTCCCCTCCACCTCGCCCTCTAATCCACCTTCCCCTCCACCTAATCTGCTCATCCACCTGAGCCCGTATCCCGGCGAACCCAGCAACCAAGTCCAAGTCCGCGCCCTCTCTCGCTCTTCCCACGACTCTCCAGCGCCGCCACCTACATGCGTCGACGCCGGCGGCCACGACCACCGTCTTGTATGGTCATATTATCCTCATTTGGCTCTTTGATCATTCCTCTGGCTGAGTGAGTCAATCCGCGAACGATGCTCAAGACCGGCGGATTCATTTCGTCTGCGCGCGAATCCGGGGCTTAGGCGAACGCGGACGATTAGGGTGCGGTGGGGTTAAAAGTCTTTAGGGATTTATTTTTTTGTTTTTGTTTTTTTAATTCTTTATTCGATCTTAGTTTTGTGTTTTGTTTTGTTTTGTTTTGTTTTCTTCTTTTGTCTCTTCTGTTTTCTTATTAATGAAAAATGTAGGGAAAATAACCCCGAAGTGGATGTTTTCCCACGGCGTCGAGAGCAGAACAACAAAATGGAAAATAAACGAAGCTTGAGAAACACATATGGACGACGGTCGGTGAGTGGATGTGAACGAGGCAACGCCCGTCTGCAGCATGTATGACGTCATTACCCTTACTGGCGGTGCAAAGGAATGTTGCAAGGTGCATGTCCACGTACAAGGACCGTGTTTGTGTGTTGTAGTTTGTGTCTGCATCTGCCTGAAGAAGAAGGAAGAGACATAAATGCGAAAAAGTTATCGATCCGACGCTCGTATCAGTTGGCCGGATTCCTTTTGGTTTGTTTTCTTACAACCGTCCTGTAACCTCGTTCGTTCAGATAGCTTGTTTCTTCTACCACGCCAGTTTCTTCTATTTCTTCGCCTTCCACTGAGTACAGCAACAAATAACGATAATGAGTCAATAACCTAACATTCACTTTATAACGTTGAATAAGTAAAGGATAGATGTGCAAGTAGAGAGAGGGAGAGGAGAGAGAGAGAGAGAGAGAGAGAGAGAGAGAGAGAGAGAGAGAGAGAGAGAGAGAGAGAGAGAGAGAGAGAGAGAGAGAGAGAGAGAGAGAGAGAGAGAGAGAGAGAGAGGGAGAGAGAGAGAGAGAGAGATGAATCAGAGTGAGAGGAGAAGAGAGATATAGACAGAACAGACAGAGAGACAACAGCAGTGAGAGAAAAAATCAGAGAGAGAGACAGAGACAAAGAGAGACAAATACAGAGATAGAGAGACAGACAGAGAACAAGAGCGAGCTAGAGAGAGAGAGAGAGAGAGAGAGAGAGAGAGAGAGAGAGAGAGAGAGAGAGAGAGAGACAGATAGAGAGACCCCAAGCATCTGTCTGGGTTGTAGAGGAGGTGCATGGGCAGGGAAGGGAGGATGTTGACCTTGTTGGAGGACAGGCAGGGTCAGCTAAGGTCAGGTAGACTCCATGCAGCATTTTCTGAATTATTACAGATCCTGCATGACATCACTAAGGGACGAGAGGAGAGGGCGGTGAACGTGGTAAGGTGATGGTAAGAAAAAAGTGGAAAGAGAGAGACGCAGAGAGAGAGAGAGAGAGAGAGAGAGAGAGAGAGAGAGAGAGAGAGACAGACAGACAGACAGACAGACAGACAGAGAGCAAAGGAGAGAGAGAGAGAAAGATATAGATAGAGATAGAGAGAGAGAGAGCAGAGGAAAGAGATGATAAAAATGAAATGAAATAAGCGAGAGAAA
>BOPN01001521.1:175000-180000 GCA_017312705.2 Penaeus japonicus
CAATAATGCTAATAATAATAATAATGCTAATAATAACAATGATGATGATAGCATTGATAATGATGACCATGCTGATGATTATAATGATATCAATGAAAATAATGATAATAATAAAGATAATAATACGAACATAAATAATTGTGATAATTGTCATCCCCATCATAACCTTCATCACTCTCCCTCTCTTCCTCTCTTTCATTCTCTCCCTTTCCCCTCCTAACGCTTATAAACGCCCATTCCCTAAGGGCTCACTCCCGCCCTCACTCCCCCCCCCCCCCCCTTAGCAGCTGCATTGTCTGCCACCGCCCACAAACACCACAGACGAACAAATCTACCTGAGGCATGCGAGGGGAGTATGGTGAGCGCAGACGATCACTATACATGGTGCTTTGGCTGATGTGTACGATGGATTCTGCATTATAAAAAAGTTGAGGTGCCATATTCAGGTCTTCGGTGAATAAGGAGAGAGGGAAAGTGGCAGAGTGAGAGACAGAGGGGGGTGGGAGGGTTGGGAGAGGGAGATACAGAGGAGGGGAGGGAGGTATGAAGGGAAGGAGGGAGGAGAAGGAGGAGGAGAGAGAGAGAGAGAGAGAGAGAGAGAGAGAGAGAGAGAGAGAGAGAGAGAGAGAGAGAGAGAGAGAGAGAGACAGAGAGAGTATTAAGCCCAACAGACTCTCTCTCTCTCTCTCTCTCTCTCTCACTCATAAAAGTAAAGCATGTATAATATATATCAATGTTATTGTCTGTCTTTATCTTCTATTTATCTATCTATCTATCTATCTCTCATTCTCTCTCCCCCCCATCTCTCTCTCTCTCACTACCTCCCTCCCTCCCTCCCTCCCTCCCTCCCTCCTTCCCTCCCTCCCACCCATCTCTCCCTCAGCTGTGTGTACCCTAGACTTAAAGCACCTGCCAGCTAATGTTTAGCTTACTTACTACCTTTGACCACAAAAGCATGACCCTACTTGACCTGGTGGGGAATTTTTTTGTTTATTCCAAGAGCATGATTTCATTCACTTGAGTTTCTCGAGAAAGGAGAAAGAATGATAATAGGCGGGAGGGTGGGGTGGGGTGGGGTGAGGAGAGGAGTGGGGGGGGGGGTGATAAGAAGTGCGCTTAGCTGTTTTGCTTTTGTTTGGAGGAAAATGGAGGAGGAAAATGATAATGATGATGATAATAAGTTGTATTAATAATCATGATGATATAATATTAATAATGACGATGATAATGATCATAATTATGATAATGGTAATGAAAATAGTGATACTTTTGATAAATATGATAATGATGATTATTATGATAATAATAATGATAATAACAAAGATAATCATAATAATAATCATCATCCTTATCCTCATCATTATCATTATCATCATCATCATCATCATCATAATAATAATAATAATAATGATAATAATAATAATAATAACAATCATGATAATAATTGATATAATAATGATGATATGATCAATGATAACGATGACAATAATAAAAAGATTGATGAAATAAACAGATGCAGTAGCAAATGATAAAAACAGACAAAGAAGTAAACAAACTATAGATAGATGAAAAAATAAAATAAATAAACAGGTACATAAACAAACCACCAGATAAACAACCAACCAACCAACCAAACAAACAAACAGAAACAAACAGAAGTAAACACACAAACACCCTACCGAAGGATACCTCCCTCCTCTCCTTGCAACACACCGGGCTTCCGGTTGCAGGACTGAGAGAGTCCTGCAAGGCGGCCATCTCCCCAGCTGGACCTCCTACAAGGATGATACTGGAAGGAGGCTGCATTCCTGCGCGAGTCCTTCTTGTAGAGGGTGACTCATCCACTCGGACGCGCCCGACGGGGGGTGGGCGGGGTGGGGGGTGTCGGTGAGGGTGGGGGTGGAGTGGGGGGGGAGTGGGAGGGTTAAGGGGTGAGGGGGGGTACGGGTAAAGGTGTAGGGGGATTGGATTGGGTGTTTGGGGAGGGGAGGGGAGGGAGGGATGGAGGGCGAAGGGGAGGGGGATTGGGTACTGGGGGGAAGGGGGTTGTAGGATTGGGTGTTTGGGGAGGGGGTGGGGGAGTGGGTACTGGGGGAGGGGGTTGTAGGATTGGGGGGTTTTGGGGGAGAGGAGGGGGTAAGGGGGGATGGGAAAAGGGGTTGTAAGTTTGGGTGCAGGAGGGAGGAGGGAGTTGGGTAGTGGGGGAAGGGGGAGTAAGATTAGGAGGGAGGGGAGGGGGTAGAATATGTAAGGGGGGGGTAGGGAAGTAAAGGAGGGGAGTTGTGAAGGAAGAGGAGGGGAGTGGAAGAAGGAGGGGTAAGGGTAATAATAATATGGGTAAGATAATAATAAGAGTAAGATACAGAAAAAAGGAGTAAGGATGACTCCCCCCTCCCAACCCCATCCAATCTATCCTTTCAGAACGTGGGTGGTTATGAATTCTCTTCCCCTCCCCCCCGCACCCGCTTCCCCCTCCCCCCCCTTCCCCCACACCCACCATGCAAGCAATGGGAGATCAGAACTCGACTTGCTATAAAACCTTCACGATGGGTCCAAACACCCCTTTTTTTCGCTCAAGCCCCTCCCCATCTTTCCCTTCCCCCTCCCCCCTCTCTCTCTCCTCCCCCTCCCCCTCTTCTCACCCCCTCACCCCCTTCTCTCTCAGGGCAGACCTGGCTTCGGGGTCACGTGTTGCCTGACCCCATCCTCCCAATATTCATCCCCCTTTGCTTCCCCCTCCCCTTTCCCCTCCTCACCCCCCTTCCTTCTCCTCTGCCCCCCGCCATACGTATGGTTCCTCTCCCCGTTCCCCTCTCTTCCCTTGCCACTTCTTCGTCTTATACGGACAGTACTATTCTTTCTTCTCCTCTTGCTCCTCTTTCTCGTCTCTCCTTCTCGTCTCTTTCTCTCTTTCTTTCTCTCTCTCTCTCTCTCTCTCTCTCTCTCTCTCTCTCTCTCTCTCTCTCTCTCTCTCTCTCTCTCTCCCTCTCTCTCTCTCCTCTCTCAACTCCATCCTCCCTCTCTTCTCTCCCTAATCTTTCTTTCTCCTCTCCCTCTTTCCTCTCACCTCCCTCTTTTTCTCCCCTCTCCCCACTCCCCTCTGAGGCCACACGAAAGATACTTGTAACATGGGGAGGTTAGTTTTACGAGCGCTCTTTGCCTAAGCTCCCCACTGCTCCCTCGGTAACAGGGGAATGAAAAGCCAATGCATTTTATAACCGAAAGAGGCGCCATATTTGTCAAATCATTTTTGATTCATAAGCTTCTCTCTCTTTGTTTCTTTCTTTCTCTCTCTCACTATATCTCTTTCTTTTTTCTCTTTCTCTTCCTCTTTCGCTCTCTCTCTCTCTCTCTCTCTCTCTCTCTCTCTCTCTCTCTCTCTCGCTCGCTCGCTCGCTCGCTCGATAATGATTTTGATAAGGATGAAACCAAAAACAA
Organism: Penaeus japonicus; assembly: GCA_017312705.2. Taxonomy (NCBI): domain Eukaryota; kingdom Metazoa; phylum Arthropoda; class Malacostraca; order Decapoda; family Penaeidae; genus Penaeus; species Penaeus japonicus. The sequence goes on from BOPN01001521.1 coordinate 178,439, forward strand.
TAATGACGATAATGGTGATACTAATAGTATAGTGATGAGAGAGAGGGGGGAGAGAGAGAGAGAGAGAGAGAATAACAGATAGACACACACACACACACAGGAAAAGAGAAAGAGAGAGAAACTGATAGACAGAGAGAGAAAGAGATAGATAGATAGATAGATAGAGAGAGAGAGAGAGAGAGAGAGAGAGAGAGAGCGAAAGAGAGTGGGCGAGACCAGAAGATAGAAATATGCAGGCAGACGAGGACGTAAGGGGGAATATGGGAGGGGGAGGGGTTGGGGGGTCAAGGGTGCGACTACCCCCCCTCCCCCCCATTCTTCTCACCTTGTGTCTGGGCGGCGAGACAAGGGGGGGGGGGAGGAGTTGGAGGAGCGTGGACGGGAGAAGACAGGGTGAGAAAGACAAAGTAAGAAGAGAAGGAGAAAGGAAGAGAAATAGGATATGGAGAGAAAGATTGAGAGAAAGAGAGAGAGAGAGAAGGAGGAAGGGAAAAGGAAAATATGATGGAGGGGAAGCGGAACGAATATGAAGTTTAAGGAAAAAGGGAAGATATTTTGTCTCTGTCTCTGTCTCGCTCTCTCTTTCTCTCTCTCTCTCTCTCTGTCCTCTCCCTCTTTCTATCTATCTCCATCTACTCTTTCTCTCTCTCTCTCTCTCTCTCCCTCTCCCTCTCCCTCTCCCTCTTTCTCTCACCCTCTCTGCCTACCCGTAACCCCCCTTCCCTCATCTCCCCCCCCTTTCTCTCTTAATTCCCCCAGAAGGATTGAATTCCACACAGGACGCCTTGATAAGATCTCAACCAGCGTGGGTTTTGGAATCGAACCATTTATTCAGCCATACTCTGATGTTTGTTTGTTGTTGTTGGTCTTTGTGTGGGAGAGGCGTGGGGGGGGGGCTTCCTTGGTGGTGATGTTATTGCTATTGTCATTGTTGCTAGTTGTTTACTTTCACTGTCTGTATTGTAATCGACAAAATTTTGTTATTTTCTTCATCATCATTGTTGTTATCATAATCTTCATCATAATCACCATCCAAATCATGATCATTTCTATCAACTTCTCATGATAATTAAGAAACTACCAAGACACCTCGCCAAGCTACTTGACACCGATCAGCCTGACAGAATCGCCTACCCACTGCCAAGTTGCTATCCTTGAGCTGCAATCTCTTGCAACCAAGGACATGCCATCCCCTATGCTATGGACGTCGGCGTTGGTGTAGTTTTACATTCCTCTGCAATTGATTGAGATTTTTCAATGATACGTGTTTATACTGAAGACTTGCCTTCTTTGTCTTTTTTTTTTTTTTTTTTTTTTTTCTTTTTTTTTTTTTTTTTTTTTTTTTTTTTTTTTTTTTTTTTTTTTTTTTTTTTTTTTTTTTTTTTTTTTTTTCTCTTTTTTTTTTTCTCTCTCTCTCTCTCTCTCTCTCTCTCTCTCTCTCTCTCTCTCTCTCTCTCTCTCTCTCTCTCTCTCTCTCTCTCTCTCTATCTATCTATCTATCAATCTATCTATCTCTCTCTTTCTCTCTCGTATCCATATTTATCTCAATGAAAATTCATAAT
>BOPN01001521.1:195000-197500 GCA_017312705.2 Penaeus japonicus
GGTGCTTCTGATCCGGTTACAAGGGTGTTGGGGGTGGGGGGATAGCAACCCAGGTGGAGTGATTGGCTGCATAGTTGCAACTACGATGATTAGGCGCTGCCGATTGGGTCGGATGTGTGAACTATCCATTCCTGTGCTTGTATGTGGCCGTGTGTGTGTTTATCTCTCTCTCTCTCTCTCTCTCTCTCTCTCTCTCTCTCTCTCTNAAAAAAAAGGAAAAATATCAACCCTCTGTAAGTTATAAAAAATAAATAAAAAAAAGAATTTTAATATTCTTTGACCGCAATCGAATGATATCAGCCGGAAGTATCAGTTGTTGTACAACAACAAATAATAATAATAATAGAATAAAAATAAAGCCTCTAGTCGCAACCTGTAAGAATCACCTTAACCAAAAGAAGAAGAAGAAGAAAAGAAGAAAAGAAACAACCATTCGCAACCAAAAAATAAAAATAAAATATACCACTAATCATCCGCCCGAAACAAAAAAAACAAAAAAAACAAAAAACAAAAAAAAACAAAAAATATATAAACAAAGTAATATCAATTCTCTCTCCGCAAGATATCGCCCGACAAAACAGCAGCTGATCCATCTTGCATACTGATTAATTATTGTATTTTTCTTTTCCTCTTTTTGTTTTCCTTAAAGTAACGATCTCGTTCTAGTGCCTTGATTTCCCAAGAGAACTTTTCCTTTGGGTTATTTTCCCTTTGAATGGCTTTGTATGAGAATCATGCTTTGGCCTTGAGGAAAGCCTTAATGAACTCATTTCGGCTCGGTATTTGCATATCTGTTTGGATACCCTGGATGTATATTTCAAATGGGAATGTGTGTGTGTGAGTGTGTGTGTGTGTGTGTGTATGTATATATATACATACACACACACACACACACACACACACACACACACACACACACATATATATATATATATATATATATACATATCAACACATACACACACTCTCCATACACGTCAAGCGAATTCAGTCGCATGAAGAATCATGCGAACTTAAGGATGCGGAGAATTATTCTATTAGAGGCGCAGGCAGCGGCGCCACACACGCATCCATGCAGCCTGGCGTGAAGAGAACCAGGTACGCTGCATGACAAACGTGGCCAGACATGGACAGCTGGATAAAACGGCACAGAATTGGATAACTGCGCCCGGACCGCCCCGGTTAGGATCGCCTGTTGCAGGGCACGCCGAGGAATGCGGGTTTGTTGCTTTGTTGCTGTGGTTGATTAGTTGTTTATAACTTCATTGTTGCTGTTGTTGTTGTTGCTGTCATTATTGTTATCGGTGTTGTTGTTGTTATTATTATCGTAATTGTCATTATCGTCCTTATATTGTGGTCGTTATCATCATTATTATTATTATCGTTCTTATCATTATCATGATTATTATCATGATTGTCATTATCATTATCATGATTATTATCATGCTTGTCATTATCATTATCATTAATATTATCATCATTCTTAGTCATCACTAATGATAACATTATTGTTACTATAATCATCATCCTCATCCTCATCACCATCACCACCATCACAAGCTTCATCACCACCACCATCATCATCATTCTCATCATTATTATCACCATTTCTCAACGTTTAGGACAGAAACTGAAAGGAAGAAGAAAAGTATAAAGAGGAGACTGAGAAAGAGAAAAGGTGGAGAGGAGATAAGAGACAGTAGTGATAAATGGATAGATAAAAACAAAGAGGTAGAGAAGTGGATAGGTGGAAGTGTAGAGAGAGAAGGAGAGAGATTGATGAGAAAGATGAGTGAAAGAGGAAACAAGAGCAAAGGAGAGATTAGATGTATTCGTAAGAGAAAGGAGAAATATGGGAGATAATTGTGAGGGTGAATAGAGAATAGGGCAGAGGACAGAATGGTGAAAGGGAGAAAAAAGAAAGGAGAAGGTAAAGAGGAAGAGGAAAGAAATAGGAAGAAAAAATTGCAAGAAAAAAATCAATAAGAAAGAAGGAGGAAGAGGAGAAGGAGAAGGAGAAGGAGGGGAAGAAGAAGCAAAAGGAGCAGAGAAAAGATGAGAAAAAGAAGAACAAAACAATATTAAAAGGCAGAAAGAAAAAAAAACAAATCACAAAAAAAATGTAAAAGAAAGAAAAAAGAAGAAAGAAAGAGAAAGCAATATAAGAAAAAAAATAACAAGAAAAAAACACAAAATCGAACAAAAAACGAAGGAAAAAAGAAACCAAGAATAAAAATAAGAAGAAGAAGAAGGAGACGAACCTGAGGCTCAACCCGAGTCGCCGATGGAAGGAAGAAGCTGCCACGAGAACAAGGTGGGAGTCTCAGAATTTACGAGACGTTTAAGAACCCCGAGACTTGGCAGAGGCGTCTACCAGTTGTTATCCTTCCCTTCGGCTGTGGCAGAGCTCCCCCCCCCAAAAAAAAAAAAAAAAAAAAAAAACGGAATGAATGATCGGTGGGAAGAAAAGGGAGAAAAAAAAGAAAATGAAAAAAGGAGT